>JAKSZT010054196.1:1780985-1791721 GCA_026826555.1 Tolypeutes matacus
CGGCCCGGCCGCCCGCCCCCGCCGCGCTGCGCCCGCCCCGGCACGCCCGGCCCGGGGCCCCGCCAGGGCGGAGCGCCAGCCTCGCCTCGCCCTCCTGTCCCGGCCCAGGCAGGTGCTCGGCCCACCCAAGGGGACTAAAGGGGTCCCGGGGCGTGGGGAGGTGGAAGGTGGCCGTCAGGGCCCCGGAGGCCTCGCTGAGAAGGTGACATTGGAGCTGACACCCGAAAGGAAAGGAGGAGGAGAAGGAGGGAGCCAGCCCTGCAGAGGGTCCTGGACCACTGCAGGGACAGTATGTGCAAAGGCCCTGAGGCAGGACTTGTCTGGACTGGGAAGGTACAGAGAAGGCCCCTGTGGCTGGAGCAGGAGGAGGGCAGAGAGGGGATGGGAGTGTTACAGGGCCCTGAGGGCCCCGAGAAGAACTTGTGCTTTTGTTCCCCCACCCCCTTGAGGTGGGAGCCATGGAGGGCTGCAGGCAGGGGAGGGATGGGCCCTCACTGACGTTAATGGTCATCATTCACTCATTTATTCCTTTATTTCCTTCAGGATACTCTCCCCCTCCCCACACACCCCTACACCACCAACCTCACTCCCCCCAAAACACTTACTCTGGGATTGGGTAGGGCTGGGCGATGACTGAGCCCTAAAGAGACCTCAAGTTCAGGTCCTGCCCTCAAGGGCAGGGGGTGGGAGACAGCCAGACACAGATACTCCCAGCTCTGTGTAGTCAGGACCTGTTAGAGGGAGAGGATAGTAGTCTGGGGAAGCCCAGTGGGTGGGGATGGCTTTGCAGAGGGGGTGGGCATCGGAGCTAGGGCTTTGATGGATATGTAGGAGCTCTGCATTCCAAATAAGGAGGCACTTGCCTGTGGCCACTACCCATACAGTTTCCTGGGTGCCTAGTAAGGAGAGGGAGGGGTTGAGGCCAGCGGGAGCCCTGGGAGGCTTGCCGGTTCCCCTTTGTTCAGGCCCATCAGCTTCTCTATCACACTTATTCATGCAGCCTCTTCCTGAAAGCCTTCCCTGATTGCCACCTGCCTCACCTGCCTGGACAGGACTGTCCAGTTCTGGAAGTTCCCCGAGGCTGAGCGGCAGGACGCTGATTTGGCCTCAGCGACTCAAAGTCTGGACTTAGATGCGGGTTATATGATGGAGTCCTCCCCCAGCAGTGGCCAGGAGAGAGAGGGGGAGCCTGAGGCTGTCATCCCAGTCCGACCCCTTTGGGTCTCAATGTCCCCATTTCTTGGGGGGGGGGGGAGTGTTGTGAATAAATGCAAGTAAAGCATTTAGAGGGGCTCCCGAGGCATAGTCACTAATTGGCTATGCAGAGGGAATATTTAGAGAGATTTCACTTTGGCTCCTCAAAGTGAAAGCAAATAAAACCCAAAGCAGCAAATAGGAAAGGCATCTGCTAAGCGTTAGATGCTCTCTAGATACTTTTAAAAAAGTAAAAAGAAGAAAGGAAAGCTTCCTTTAAACCTCACATGATACTCTTCTCTCCATTGTACAGATGGGTACACTGAGGCAGAGAGAGGGTAAGTGCCTTGCCTGAAGAGCCACAGTGAGTAAATGGCAGAGCCAGGATTCGAATGGTGGCTCCTTGCAGTGGTGCAGTCACTACACAGCTTCTTATAAAACCATCAGACAGCAGATGGAGATTTTAAAGGTGGCTAAAACCAAAATAAATTCCAGATGGAAAAAGATAGAAACTAAAAGTACTGGGGGAAAAAAATGTGCAGTTAACTCCCTAAGTATGATATTAAATCAAGAAGCCATTAATTAAAAGACTAGTAACTGACTACATAAAAAATATAATAAAGTTCCTACACACACACACTAGAAGGTCAACAAAATGGAGGGAGAAATTTCCAAGCCCTGATAGACAAAAGGTTGATTTCCTTCCTATGTAAAAAGCATCCAGAAATCAATGACTCACAATTTAAAAAAAGGGGGCAAAAGACATGAACCAATGGAAAAGGAAATACAAACGTCTTTTAAGCATATGAAAAAGAGCTCAGCTTACTCATGGTCAATGAAATATAAAATAAAACTACCTTGAAATGGATTTTTTTTTTTTTTTCCATCTATCAGCTTGATAAAGATGGAAAAGTTTGCCAGTTCACTGTGTTGCTGGGGTTTCGGGAAATGAGCGATCTTGTGCTTTGGAATGGGAGTGTGGAATGGTGTAAGCTCTCTGCCAATAGCTGTTGAAATATATAATCACTTCTGGGAATTTATCTGTGTGCACAAAGACAGATCAAGCATATGCTGACTGGTTTACATGTAAGTCATGGCCAATGGTGGGAAACTGAGGCCCAGAGAGGAGAAGGGGCAGAACGGGAGCCCAGGCTGGTGTGTGCTCTCTCCAAGGAAGGCGGGTGGGCTGGCTCGATCTTGCAGAAGGCAAGGCCCCATGTTCCAGGCCACCTCCCTTGTCAGGCTAAGCTCCAGCCCTCACCCATCAGACCTGCTGGTTTCCAGAGCATGTCAGCTCAAGGCCCAGGATAGTCAACTTTAACATATGGAGGCCAAGCAGGCCACGCTGAGCCCCGTGAGTGTCGGGTGCCAGTTCCAATTAATTCTGACTTTCTCATTAAGCCGTTAGGAAAAGCCAGGTGGCTGCCTGCGGTCGGCCCTTTGCCTGGGCCGCTGAATTAGAGGGATCACAGTCTCGGCCCTGAGACGCTGTTTTATCTGTCGCAGGCAATTACGGAAGGCCTTAGGCGGCCAGGGACGAGCTCGGAGAAGCCCTGAATTCTAGAAGCTCCGAGGCTCGGAATCGTGCCATCACCGACATTCTAGATTCTCGGACTCCTGCGGTGCCTGGCGTTTGGGACTCTTAGAATGTTCTAGAATCTTAGATGGCAGCACCTCTGCCTGTCTTAGGAGAAAAGGGGATTTCGTGGAAAGTTCTGAGGGGCTTCAAAGAATCGGCAGAATGCATGAGAAATGGCCTTAAAAAAAAAAAAAAAAAGGATGCGGGTGTAGCCCAGTGGTTGAGCACCTGCTTCCCATGTATGAGGTCCCGGGTTCAATCCTTGGTACCTCCTAAAAGGAAAAAAAAAAAAAGATAACTGAAAGCCTTATGATAAGTGAAAGAAGCCAGACACAAAAGGACGAATATTATATGATCCCACTTATATGAAATATCTAATAAGCAAATCCATAGAGACAGAAGCTAGATTTGAGGTTACCAGGGGTTGGGGGTGGGTATGGGGAATGGGTACAAAGTTTCTGTTTGGGGTATGAAAAAGTTCCAGTAAAGATGGGGGAAGACGGATGTGGCTCAAATGGCTGGGCATCCGTTCCCCATATGGAGGGACCTGGGTTCGATCCCCGGGACCTCCCGGTAAAATAAAGAAAAATACAGAAGGTACGTGGGAGTGCCCCCAGGCCCGCCGAACCACACAGCAAGATGATCACATAACAGGAGAGAGATGCCAGGGAGAGCCAAGAGAAGACATGCCCAAAAACCACGAACTGAGGTGGCGCAGGTGGCAGGACGCCTCTCTCCCACATCGGAGGTTCCCAGGATCGAATCCCGGTGAAGACAGGAGGAAAAGGATGAGAGGAGAGGGCAGGAAACAGACACAGAGAATTGCCCAGCGAATGGACGCAAAAACAGCAAAAATGGGGGGGGTGAGTTTAAAATGGATAAAAAGTAAATAAATAAATTAAAAAAAAAAAAAAAAAAGGTGGGGAAGCAGATGTGGCTCAAGCAGTTGGGTGCCCACCTACCACATGGGAGGTCCCAGGTTTGGTTCCCGGTGCCTCCCAAAGAAGATGGGCTGGCGTGGCGTGCTGATGCAATGAGCTGATGCAACAAAGAGACACGAAGAGGAAATACAATGAGAGACACAACAAGCAGGGAGTGGAGGTGGCTCAAGCCATTGGGTGCCTCCCTCCAGCATGGGAGTTCAGTTCTTGGTGCCTCCTAAAAAGAGGATGAGCAGACACAGCACACAACGAATGGACACAGAGAGCAGACAGTGAGTACAAACAACGAGGGGGTAGGGAGGAATAAATAAGTAAAATAAATCTTAAAAATAAAAAAGAAAGGTGGTGATGGTTGCACAACATCATCGAGGTAATTAATGTCACTAAGGTGGACGTTTAGACATGGTTAAAATCTTGCAGTATGGGTAGGTTACCACAATTTAAAAAATGGGGTCAGAACACAGGGGCTGCTGGAGCTGGACAGGTGGGACAAGAGCGGGTAGGGTCCCGCGTCCTGCCAACGCTTCAGGCAAAAAAGGAGGCGGAGAGATGCTGAACCCGGGACATGGCGAGACTAGAGAGAATTGCTCAACTCTGGAATCACAGATGCTTTGCTCGTTTAGGCTTGTCCCCTGCAGTCAGTTTTCTCAGGCTGGAAGCCCATGGGCTGAATGTGGTTTGTTTAAAAATAAAATTGGTGCACAAATTCCTAACATTTATAACTTAGAGGGTTTTGTTTTCCCTACATAAGAAGCTGAGCTTCCACTGGGCTCCCAGTACAAGGGACGGCCATGGTTGGGCCAGAGAAGGTCAAGGTGGGCCCTGGGAAGCACAAGGGGCGGCCGTGGTTGGGCCAGAGAAAGTCAAGGTGGGCCCTGGGAAGTACAAGGGGCGGCCGTGGTTGGGCCAGAGAAGGTCAAGGTGAGCCCTGGGAAGCAGGTGTGGCTGAAGCCCTTGGGCGCCTGCCTACCACACAAGAGGTCCTGGGTTCGGTTCCCAGTGCCTCCTAAAGAAGACGAGCAAGCTGACACGAGGGGCTGCTGCGGCAAGCTGACACAGCTAGATGATGATGCAACAAGATGACGCAACAAGGAAACACGAGAGACACAACAAGCAGGGAGCGGAGGTGACTCGAGTGATTGGGCACCTCCTTCCCACATGGGAGGTCCCGAGTTCGGTTCCTGATGCCTCCTTAAAAAAAAAAAAAAAAAAAAAATGAAGACAAGCAGACAGCGAGCACAAAAAACGAGGGGTGGGGGAGAAGTAAATAAATTAATCTTTAAAAAAAAAAAAGGTGAGCCCTTGGTGGACGGGACATCTGTGCCCTAAGCTCCTCCCACGTCCACTTCACTGCTTGCCAAATCCCTGTCTGAGTTTGCCCAGGGTTGCCATGCCAAGTACCACTCACTAGTTGGCTTAAGCGACAGGAAGTTAATGGCTCACCATTTTGGTGGCTAAATGTCCAACATCAAAGCGTCGGCCAGGCCCTGCTGTCTTCGAGATCTGTACCATGCCATCGATGGCTTTCGGCAGTCCTCCGTCACCTGGCCATCTGTCTCTTTCTGTCCCCTCCCCTGGTTTTCTCCTGTGTCCGAATTTCCTCTGCGTCGAAGGACTTCAGCCAGATTGGATTAAGGCCTAGCCTGACTCAATTTGGCCTCATTCAAACAGAATTTTCGAAGGTCTTATTTACAAGCGGATTCATGCCCACAGGCCCTGGGGCAGGGGGTGTGGGGAGCAAGGACGGGACCACGTCTTTGTGGGGGACGTGAGGCTTTGGGAAAAGTGGGCATCCCATCAGCACTTTGCAAACAGTTTCTCCTTGGGACCCTGTCACCAACTCGGGAGGTAAGGACTATTATTCATTTTATATATGAAGACACTGAGGATCAGAGAGGGATCTCGCTTGCCCAAAGCCACACAGTAAGGTAGGGGGCAGAGTCCTTGGAATATGACAGGGTGTGAGTTAGCCGGAGGGCTCTGGGTGCCCCTCTCTACCTTGGGTGGGGTTGCAAAAACAGACAAGGTGATACAGGGGTGGGGTGGGCTACTGGGTTTCAAAGGGCCACGGAGAAGAGTTTGGGTTTGATCTTAAGGGAAAGCCATGGGAGGGTTTGAAGCAAGGAAGTGACATAATCTAACTGACATGCTAGAAAGGTCCTCAAGGGTGCGGAATCCATTTTCGAGGGAGAAATTGATCCCTGGCTCAGAAAGGCCTTGTCCCAGGATCAGAGGTGACACGAAGGGATGGAATTCAAGCATTTTAAGCATGCCAACTCCAGGGAGAGCCGAACTCTCTGGGGAGTGGGAAGAGACTTGCCACAAACAGAGGCAGAGGGTTAGAGTCAATGATCTCAGAGCAGAGGCCTAGTCCAGAGGTCCTCTGATGCTTCAGCTTCTCCTGCCTCCCAACCCCCACCCATTAGGCTCTAATACAGGTTTGAGAAAATTTCCAAGAATGTGGTCAATTGCATAAACATTTACAAGCTGCAGGAGTTGTCCCTCAGGCTGCTAGCTAGCTCTATGAGAAACAAAGTCTCTTT
Organism: Tolypeutes matacus; assembly: GCA_026826555.1. Taxonomy (NCBI): domain Eukaryota; kingdom Metazoa; phylum Chordata; class Mammalia; order Cingulata; family Chlamyphoridae; genus Tolypeutes; species Tolypeutes matacus. The sequence goes on from JAKSZT010054196.1 coordinate 1,787,243, forward strand.
GTCACCAACATATCCAAAACTGGCATCCTTTCTATATAAAGAGTTGTTAGAAATAAATAAGAATAGAGAGAGAGAAACATGCAAAGGACAGCGATGCCACTTTGGACACATGCAAGACACACGTGGGCAACTGATAAAAGAAAGCCTCACATGAAAACCTGTGTAATCACCCAAGCATTATCCCCAACACTCAATAATATTTAATATCCAATACTATTCAATTTTATGAGAGGGCAAAAGACACTCACATTCATTGCTGGTATAAGTTAGTACCATCTTTCTGGAAGGTAAAATGGCAAGCCTTATATGTATATATACCCCTTGAGGGATCATAACTGTAATGACTCATGTTTGTTGAGTGACAAATTCAATTTTATTTATTATCTGTTTTACCCACTGGAACAGAAGCTTCCCATCAGCAGAGATTTCTGTCTGCTTTGTTCCCTGCTGTATCCCTGGTGCCTGGAACAGTGCCTGGCACTAATTTTTATGCCCAGCATGATTCAAGACACGCATCTTTCTGCACAGTGAAGTATGAGAACCACAGAGCTAGAACAAAAGGCAAGTTTTAGTCCAGACACACATCTGAGCATCCAACCTTCATCAGACTAAGATGACCCTTCAAATACCCTAAGCGATGATCAGAGATTTCTCAGGGGCTCCTGCTGACCCACGGGTTAATACGTAATAAGGACTAAATGAGATCATTTCTGACAATTAAGTGAGTACTTAGGATGCACCAGGCAGTGTGTTTACAGTGCTTACACCCGGGATCTCCCGGTAAAAAAAAAAAAAAGTGCTTACAAGGGAAGCGGATGTGGCTCAAGCAGTTGGGTGCCTGCCTACCACATGGAAGGTCCCGGGTTCAGTTCCCGGTGCCTCCTAAAGAAGACAAGCAAGACAGCGTGCTGATGCAATGAGATGACGCAACGAGGAAACACAATGAGAGACACAACAAGCAGGGAGTGGAGGTGGCTCAAGCGATTGGGTGCCTCCCTCCTACATGGGAGGTCCCGGGTTTGGCTCCTGGTGCCTCCTAAAAAAAAAAAAGACCAGCACACAAGGAATGGACACAGAGAGCAGACAGCGGGTGCAAACAATGAGGGGGGAGATAATAAAATAAATCTTTAAAAAAATAAAGTGCTTACAGGCCTCAGCTCATTTAATCCTCCTGCCAACTTAGGAGGAGGAAACCGAGACAGGGCCTGGCACATAGTAGGTGCTTCGTTTCAGCAGACCCACGGCCAAGCAGCCCTGTGACCGTACACTTCTGCCTCTCCCGAGGACATTTCCTCTGGGACCCCGTGGACCAAGAGCCCCCCAGTTTCCGTCCCCACGTTCCTTGGGTGACTGTGCAGAGCTGCGGGGGGAGGTGAACGCAGACTGTGGTGGCAGCGGGTTTTGGGGGGCGTGGAGACACGAGGTGCACAGGCGGCCTCCCCTTCCTCTCCACCCTGAGATCTACGCAGATAACACTCCAAGACAAGCACAAGCGAGCAAGTACAGGGGACCTGCCCCCTCCATGCCTCCTCCCTACTGGGGGTGGAGAGGCGCGGCTCCTGGGGCCCAGGGCCTCCTGCCAGGGCCATTGGAGGAGCCCTGGGCGGAGGGAGAGGACCTTGGGCGGTGGGGCGGGGGGGGGGGGGGGGGGGGGGGGCAGCGGAGCGCGGCTCTTGGGCGCCTCCCGGCGGGCATGGGGGAAAGGACGGTCCCTGGGTCTCCCCGTCTCCCAGCGCCCATCTGTTTCTTCTTTTGTCTCTATTTGTGTCTCTGCTTTCTCTGTGTCTCGCTCTATCTGCCTGTTTCTCTATCCCTCTCTGTATCTCTTTCTCTTTATCTGTCTCCTTTTTTTCCTCTTTGTAGCTCTTTCTGTGTATCTCTCTTTCTCCATCTCTGTGTGTAGCTTTTCCAACTCTGTGCCTCTTTGTCTCTCAGTCCCTGTATATCTGTTTCTCTCTCACTTTTCCTCTCTGCTTGTCTGTCCCTCTCCATCTCTCTTTCTCTGAATCTGTCTCTCACACTCCCCTATTCCACCCCTTTGGGAACGTCTTCCACAATAAACCACAGCTGGGCCAAGGTATCCAGTACCCCCTCCCTCTACCTGCCCCCCACCGATGGCTGCGTCCCCTGCACCCCGACCCCTCAGTGTCATTTCGTTTCTGATTTAACCCGCGTGGGCTCAGTGACCAACCTCATGCGCCTCCACCCCCCCCACACTGCCACCCCGTGGCTGCCTGTGGCACCCTGCACACCTCCAATCCAGAAAGGGCCTGGAGAGAGACAGGGACCGCCGACACTCACCCTTGAACCCTGCGAGGAGGGCTGGCATCTCCTCTCAGCTGCTGAAAACCCACCATAGCTCCCCATGGCCCGTAGGCTGGAGGCCTGATGCTCCCTGCCCAGCCCAGCCTTGGCTCCCGTTGGGTCCAGGTGCCACGCGTTTCCCCTTTCTCGGGGCCGCCGCACATGCTGTTCCCTGAAATGTCCTTTCCCACCCTTCACGCCTCATTGCTCAGGTCCGCCCAGGCCCCCTCCTCCAGGAAGGCCCCCGGCTTGTAGAGCTCCAGAAAGCAGAATCCACCAGGTCTGTCACCACAGTAACTCTGGCCCAGGGCCCGGTGCATGGGAAGTGATTGTGCCAAAAAGGGGTCAGCTCTTGAGTCTGGATTTCCGGCTTTGCTGGGGGATCTGGGGCATGTGGGCATCTTCCTGCTCTGTGCCCCCTTTTTCTCCCTTTGCACCACTTGTGAGAGCTACCCTGCTGGGCTTCATTTCAGCCAAGTCTGTAAATATTTGCCCGCCGTGGCCGGCAGCATCAACGCAGGGGAAGCTTCGGTGCCTTTTATGAGCCTCCCCACGGGGCCAATTGCACGTTTCTGTGGCCGGGTACACGGGGCGCCTGGGCAGCTTCACTGCTGGTTGGCACAAGGTGGATATGATTGAGGGACTGAAAAAAGGCTCGAGACGCCATCAAGGGCTTCCGGCACTTAACCCCGCTCAGGAGGCTGCACCGGAGCCTCTTGTTTTTAAAAAAAAAAAAAAATGGCTAATGTTAACATCCCCTTCCATGAGTCCACAATCTGTAAAGGGAGGTGGAAAGCCCGGGTTGGATCTGATCCTTCCTGGAAGAATTAACAGCAACCACAGCCCATTTGCTAAGCACTGACTATGAGCCAGATATGAGGATGCATCATTACGTTGCATCTTCAGAAATGGCCTTGCCCATTTCACAGTGTCAAAGCTCAGAGAGGTTCAGTAACCGGCTCAATGTCACCCAGCTGGCGAAAGGCAGAGCTGGGATTCCACCTCTCCTGTTCAGCCTGGTCTCAAGCAAGACCCGGAGTTCCCCACCCCACCCACCCCCCAGAATCCACACAGCACTTCTCAAAATCTTTAAGGTCCCAGGAGAGACTGGGGGTGGGGGGTAGGGTCTGGAGCAAGTCAGCAGGTCTGAGTCGGGGCCTGGGAGCCTGAATTTTTAGCACACACCCCCTCCCAGGTAAGTCTGCCAACGGGGTTCCTTAGTTCTCTCTCAGGAACGGCAGCTTTAGTGCTGCATGCGTCCGAACACGTTTGCAGCATTCCCTCTCATTTCGCATAGGGCTTGCCTGCTATCTGGTATTTCCTGAGGACATCACAGGAGCAAGGGCTTGGCCTCCCCGTCAGACGTCCGAAACTAGGAGAATTTTCTACTAGGTCTCAAAAGAAAGACCCAATTGGCCATACAAGGGATACAGCATTCTGAAAACACGCAAATACAGTATTACCATATACTTTCTCTCTCTGTCCTCTTCATAGTTTCCAGAAGAATTTACTGCATGCCTCCAGCGTTCCAGGCCCTGGGGAGATGGTGGGGAACAAAAGAGACACAAACGTCTACCCTAAAAATTTTACATTCCAGTGGTCTGCCAACAGCAAATAATAAGAGCTGTTTTTTAAATAAAGTTTTATTGAAGTATGTCATTCATACATGAACATACATAAACAAAAAGCATATAGTAAAAGTTGTTGATTTACAAAACAAACATATGTACAAGGCTCCCATACATCACCCCAAACACCACCACCACCCTGCATTGTTGTGAAATATTTGTTACAAACGATGAAAGGGCACTAACGATAGCCCATATCTTACATTTGTTGTATTTTTTCCCCAACCGATCCAATTATTAATACCCTGTATTAGTATTGTACATTTGTTACAGTTCATGAGAGAACATTACGTGTTTGTTCTGTTAACCAGTCCTTCTTCCACCACAGGATTCACTGTTATACGGTCCCATGCCCTGTACAATCCATTCAAAGTGTACACTCAATGGCTCTCATTTTCATTAGAATTGTGCTGTCACCTCCTCAGTCTATTTTTTTTTTTTCAATTTTTAAAATTTTTTTATCTCCCCCTCCCGAGATGGCTCCCTTGTCTGTCTGCTCGTTGTTTCTGCTCATTGTCTGCTCGTTGTTTCTGCTCATTGTCTGCTC
>JAKSZT010054196.1:1791731-1920999 GCA_026826555.1 Tolypeutes matacus
TTGTTTCTGCTCATTGTCTGCTCGTTGTTTCTGCTCATTGTCTGCTCATCCTCTTTAGGAGGCACCAGGAACCGAACCCGGGACCTCCCAGGTGGGAGGCAGGTGCCCAACAGCTTGAGCCATACCTGCTCTCCTCAGTCAATTTTAGAACGTTTTGATGACTCCAAAAGGAAAAATCCCAAACCCTCTTATATCCCCCTATTGTTGTCCCTTAGAATGGAAATATCTTCTTGCCATTGCTGCAAAATATTACAGTATTACTCCTATCCTCCGTAAGTTACATTAGTTGTAATTTTCCGGTGTGTCACCTTATTCTTGGCACTTTGTAAAAGAAGAGCGTCCTCGTACTGTTAGCCACAATCTTCATCCACCAATGAAATCACTGTTATACATTCCCTAGATTATTCTCTAGTTTCCTTTCAATTGACATTTACATCCACAGACTACCCCTTTCAGCCACAATCATATTTATAAATCAGCAAATAATAAAAATTTAGCAAGCAGTGCTAGGAAGAAAGGTGGGTGTGGCAGTGACAAGGCAGAAGCAGGATGGGGCACTTTTGATCGGTTGAGGGGTTAGGGGAAGCCTCTCGGAGGTGGGATTTGAGGCCAGGAAAAAGAAGGAGCAGAGAGCGTGGCTGGTCTGTCCTGCTCGGCAGTAGCATCCTTGTCGCCTCAATCTCTAGATCCTGGTTCACAAATTGCCTGGGAAGTTCCTGAGGAGGGGAAGCACCCTGGTTCCCTTTGGGATGATGGAGTGGCACACGGCTGGTCTAGCAATAGTTGCTGCTGGAAATAATCACAAGGCAGCTGCCTTGCGTGTGCATTTGAGATCACACGGGGGGCGATTCCCCAGCCCGTGAGCCATCCTGCCACTCTGGGGTCTTGGCATTTGGGGACGCTATTGGGGTGGCTTTGGCACTGCTTTACCCCTCGCCGGGGCGGTTCCCTGCGTCCCGGGATGGCTGGGCTGGGGTAGGGCCCGTGGGTGACGTGCCCTGGGTTGGAGCCAGATTTCCAGGGCTTGTTGGCTGTGTGGGCGAGTTGCCGCCTCCCTTAGGCTCCAAATCTTTATCTGTGCCAGATTTCCCAGGAAATTGGTTCTTGGTTCCCAGGAAAGTTGTCATGCAGCATGTCTGGGCTTCAGAATATCGTGTCATGTCTTCGTGACGTGTGTCCTTTTATAAAGCGCTCACTGGCCACAGGGACTGCATGTCTAACTCTCCTGGCCGGTATTCGAATTTGCCACCCCCAACTTGGATTTTGTAGTTGACAATATAATGCTCCACATCTAAGTACCCACGCCCCAATCCCTGCAATCTGCAAAGATGGTCCACGGCCAGAGGGACTTTGCAGATGGGCTTTAAGGTTAAGGACCTTGAGATGGGGAGATGATTCTAGATTATCTGGGCTGGCTAGACCTAAACATGTGAATTCTTTTTTTTTTTTTTCAGGAGGTACCAGGGATTTTGCCCAGGACCCTCGTACACGGGAAGCAGGCGCTCAACTACTGAGCTATATCTGCTCCCCCACATGAAATTTTTTTCCTAAAACATTTTTTATCCCCCCACCCCCACCCCTTGTGTTCACTGTCTGCTCGTTGTGTGCTCGTCTTCTTTCTAGGAGGCACTGGGAACCGAACCCGGGACCTCCCAAGCGGGAGGGAGGCGACCAATGGCTTGAGCCACCTGCGTGAATTCTTAAAAGCAGGGAGATGTGACTATTGTGGAAAAAGGGTCAGAGGTGATGCTGCTGGCTCTGAAGATGACGGCGGGGCCATGAGCCCCGTTAGACCCACGTTGGACTTCCATCCTACGGAACTGCTCGAGATCGAGTGTGCTTTGTTTTGAGCCACCAAGCGTGCCGGTTACTGTTTGGCAGCAATTGGAAACAAAACCAGCCAGCTGTCCTGCGAGGCCCCCAGATGAGGACGGGCCTCCGGGGAGGAAATGGGGCACGCTGCCGAGCTTCCAGGTCCTCCTGGCAGGCCGTGGCACTGGCGCCCAGCAAAGGGGCCCAGCAACCCGGGAGAGAGGTTATTCCCTCCATTTGTGAAATGAGAAAATCGAGGGCTGTGGAGGGGGCGCACAGCTGGCAAAGAACGGAGCCCAGGTGGGAGCCCACCCGGCGGGGGAGAGCTCAGCTGAAAGCTGGCTTCACACCGTCCTCTGTCCTCTCAGCGGGGGTTCCTGGGACTACCCAGTGGGGCGCACAAACCCCACAAACCTTCCCCGTTAAGACACCTTCGGGGTTCTATTTTCCAAACACAAAAGGGCCTATTGACGACTTTGCCTTTGAAATGATTTGACTAGGAGTAACGTGTTCCATTTAAGGCTGGCAATCACTGTGCAGGCTTGGGAATTGCTGCAAAGCGAGAAAAGTTAACCCAGGAGCTGTTCTGAAATCTAATGAAATAGTTATGAATACGAAATTTAGCAATTGATAAGCTGACACATTTTTTTGGTAGATGTTGGAGACAGGTCTTAATAAGGCTCCAGTTCTGATTTCGCAGCTTTTGTATTTGGGGAACCAATTTTTTTCCTTCCTTTCCAGGTCTCAAAGCGTTTTTACCGGCCCCTACCCCAAAGCTTGAGTGACCTAAGCCTGATGATCTATCAACATTGAGTAGGCACTTACAGTATGCCGTGTGCAATTACGGAAGTGCTTTATGTTCATTAACTTGAGTTTACTCTTGGAAAAGACCCTGGAAGTGCAATTGTTATTCCCTTGGAGTTAACTGGCCTGAGCATTCTGGCTCCCAAGGCCCTCTCCCGACCTCAGCCCCTGGTTCTCCTTCCTAGGCTGCCCAACGGCCCCTTTTTACAATCAACATTTCCTCACGCCGCTCTTCTCTCCTAAAATGTAAATCAGAGCTCATGGAACCTACTTTCACACAATTGAAAAAGAAAAAGAAAAAAAAAAAAAAGATATGTAATGCCCTGTTAGATACATACAAATTAAAAGGAAAATCCGGCCTGGAAACGCTCGCGGGCAGCCACTGATCCAATGATGTCACGGCTCACCACGAGGGACCCATCCAGGCGGCCTCAGCAGTGGACAGATGCAGCAGGGTGGGGGGCTTCAGGGCCCCAACACCTCGAGCAGCTCAGTTCACAGAAACGGTGAACAACTCTTGGGAAGGTTCTGACTAAATGAAGTTTCCCCTGATTCACTCAGAACTGGCCTTCCGGGAAAGATCAGGATGGACTAAAACTGTGAGGTGTACCCTATGCCTCTAGGGAAGAGTGCGCCACGGCTTTAGGCCCCGCTGATTAGAAGGCGGCTTTCCTGCCGCTGTAGGATGCCAGGGGCCCCCTGCCTGAGCATGCCGTGCGCTTGAGGATGCTTCTCCAACCTGCCAGAGTTCTTGCTCCGTGGCAGCTAAGATCAGATCTGAAAACAGGTCTCCACCACAAGCCCAGGCAGGCCGAGACGGCTTTTGTCTCCTAACACAGAAAGTCTAGAGCCCGGCTTCTGGACCCCGGCTTGCAGAGGAGAGGCAGATGATCTGGGCAGGGGGCAACCTGCCACGCAGGACCCTTGCACCTGTCATTGGAGAACAGCCACAGCGGCGGGGGAAGCGCGAGAGGATTTTGCTCGCGGTAACTCAGGCAGATGCCTTTAAGGCTCGGCTTCTGCAGCAAGCTGGGTCGGATTCTCACACTGCTTTTAAGAAACTGACACCCCAGCGGGAGCACAGGGCACTCTGGGAGAACTGGCAATTGCTGGGGGGTGGGGGGGGGTGGAGAGGGAGCAGGGGGCACCGTGGATCAACTCTCACCACCCTGGTCCCCAGGGGTGCCTGCACGTGCCCCCGTCTCCATCTGGAGCCGGCAGCCCTCCCCTCCCCGGACGAGACCAGCCGAGCCTTTCTTCTGTCCCAACACGCCTGTGGGCATGCGGTCCTGGTGGCACGCTGTCAAAGTGCCCGATCCTGGGTGGAAGCGGGGATCATCCGACTGCCACCTGCAGGCCAAATCCTGCCAACGAGGTGCCGTGCTGGGCACAGACGTTCAAGATCTGAGCAGCCCTGGCAGTCAGGAACGAGGAGACTGCAAACGTAAATGTGCATTTCCAGAAGAGCATGCTGGGCCCACGCCAAGGGGCTGCCTCTTCAGGGGGCCCGTGGGCCCCGGCCCCCCCTCCCCGCCCAGCCACCGATGGCAGGGGCTGAGCATGACTCAGCACAGGAGGCAGAGGGGACCCGGCAGCCTGGCAGCCCCTTGTGCGGGGCAGGAAGCAGGCAGAGGACCAGGGTTACCAGGGTACGGCCCCACCCAGCCAAGGAGTTCTCAGGCTCCAATCTCAGCTCGGCCACGCAGAAGCTCCATGTCGTTGGGCAAGTTATTTAACTCCTCTCTCTGAATCCTCATCTGCATCTCGGGGCTGCAGCTGCCCGATTCCACGGGGTGGGTGGGAGGATTCGGTAGGACGAGGCCCGGCGCCCGGCCGCACCTGAGCCATGGACAGCAGCAGGGCCACGCAACGTTCCCCAATTACTGGGACACACGCAGGCGACAGTGTGAACCGAAAACACTTTATTAATGGAAAATGGAATGCCTCGTTAACAGAAACCTTGTCTTAAAAATGGCAGAACTGAAACACGTTTATTACTGGATAAACAAAAACAAAAACAAACAACCTGATTTCACATTGTATTGTGCTACAACATGGTGGTAGAATTTGTTTTTGCATTTTAAAAGATTCCACAAATTCAAGGTCACGCTGGCTAACAGGTTCAACAGTGCTTCTGCCTACCTGAAAATGCGGAGCGCGTGGGGCTTAGTAGCGGCGGGTAAAGTGAGGGGGGTGTGGGTGGGGGTGAGGGTGGGGGCCCCTGCTCCCCCGGTCCTGGCCCGCCGGTCCTCCACCTTCCAGTCCGCCACCTGGCACCACGTGGTCCTGGGAATGTCCCCCCTGTGCAAAGCCGCCTCGCCTAGGAACAAATTCAGACGTTGTTTCCCCTTCAAGCGCGTTAAGTTTTCACTGCAACGCTGCTCAGTATACGACTGATTCTGCAGCCTTTAGAGCGTGCTTGCTTTATTCCAGGTGAGCAAAATTAACCACACACTGCATTCCAGGTAATTGAAGAAGTGTTATTTGCATAAGCTGCAAAGAGCCGCTTTGGGTTTGTTTTCAAAACATCCAACCCAGCAAGTTGAAGAAACATGCAAAAGGGAGAGGTGAGGAGCAGGAACAAATCAATCTGATCCTTGGGCACAACTTCTTACCCCGACATGCCGCCACGGGTCGCCAGGTGTGCTGGGCCTGAGGGGCCAGACAAGCCTCTCTCACCACCTGCGAGAGAAGAGTGGGTCTGCAAACATCCCTTCTTGGGGAAGCTGCTGGAAGTTCTGGAGGGGACAGGCAGACCCAGAGCTCCCAGTCACCCCAGCCCGCCCAGGATCAGGGAGCCAGTCCCCACCTTGCCACCTGGCGTGCTCCCGGCCAGCCGCGCCCGCGTCCACGCCGCCCTGCCAGGGGCGCTCCTGCTGGTCCTCCAGCCTGGGAGGGTGCTCTCCCCATTCGCGTCCGCCCCTGTGCCAAAACAAAAAGCGGAAGTGGAGTTGCCTGGATGGGTCTCTAAGAACGTGGCCAAAAAGCACACGGGAAGACGCTCAGCATCCTTAGCCGTCGGGGAAACGCAGCAGGAGACCACTGCACCCCTGCAGGGACAGCTAGAGTGAAAAAGGCACACGGTCACAGGTGTGCTTGAGGATGTGCAGAAACTTGAACCTTTGCACGTTGCCGGTGGGGATGTAAGATAGTGCAGTGCTGTGGAAAACAGCCTGGAGGCTGCCAGGTATCTACCTGAGAGAGAAAACTTGCACACAAATATTCACGGCAGCATTATTATTCCTAACAGCCAGGAAGTGGACGCCAACCCCATATGAAACAAGGGGAGGACAGGTAAAACCTGGTCTGTCCAGACAATGGAATATCATTCACGTGTAAAAAGGAAAGACGTTCTGATTCACGCTACGACACGGCTGAACATGGGAAACCTGCTGAGCCATGTGCTGTAGGCTTCCATATCTATGAAGCGTCCAGAGGGATTGGGAGAGAGAAGGGAACTGGGGAAGGACAGCTGAGAGGTGCGCGGGTTCTTCTGGGGTGAGGAAAACGTTCTGACACTGACTCTGGTGACGGACGCACAACCCTGTGCACAGACTAAGAGCTGCTGGATGTGGAAGGGGCACGCTGCCGCGACGGGAATTCTGCCTCACAGCGCTGGGGATCAGAGCCACGTAGTGCTGCAAGGTCACAGCACAAGCAGCCCCCGGGGGCTGTCCAGGAAGCCTCTGCAGACGAGGAAGAGCATGTGGGGCCACCACGCACTGCCACTGCGGACGAGAGGGGTGCTGCCAGCTGGCCAGCTGAGCTCAGAGCCCCAGAGCCGAGGAGGAGCCCCGACAAGGAGCCCTTCAGAGACCCCAACACCTGGCCGTACAAGCGAACACAACCAAGTCCAAATGGCTGTCACGTCTGCCGCCGGGTCACCACGGCCCAGGGTCAACCCTAATAACGCATCTTCTGTTCTGTGTGTAAATTCTTCTAGTTAGATTTCCCGCACGTAATTAAGGCAAACTGGACTAAATGCCAGAAAACGACCGAAAACTAAATAAGCCACAGGTTAACCTCCAGGCTGGCACAGCTACCTGCTGCTGTGGTAGACGTGCCTGGTGCTCCGGAACCTCCGGAGCAGCTTTGGGCAAGAGCAGAGTGTCTCGAGCAAAGGTGCAAGATCCTGCCAGCTTGGAGGGCATGGGAGGGGGGGGCGCCAAAAGCTGGTCCCTGTACCCAGCCAGGCGAGCAGCCGGCCTCTTCAAGACCACACACCATGGAAGCCGCGCACAGGGACAAAGGCCAGAGGGGCGTGGAGGAGAGAAGGTGAGGCCAGCGGGAGCAGGGACCAGGAGGCAGCTCGCCGGCACAGCGGAGGGGCGCTGGCCCCTCGAGCCTCCGAGACGGGACGGGTGGGGGAAGCGTATGTAAAGGTGCCCAGCAAAGGCAGGTAAACAAAGGCCGGGGGCCGACAGCGCTCCTCGGCAGGAAGCTGGATGCCTGGGAGACCCACACGAGTGGTCCTCACCCGCCAGCGGTGGGGGCGTAAGTCCTGATGGCCAGGCCCCACCCACGGAGCTGCTGCCCTGGTCGCACCTCCTACCCCTCCACAGGTGCTTCTCACGGGCAGAGGGGACCAAGAGGCCCCATTCCAGGTCAAGGAGGTATCAGGTAATAAAACGGGGAAGGGAGGGCACCCGTCCTAAGATGCCTGAAAGGCCTTGGGGGGTGGGGAAAGAGTCCAAGCTCCTAAAGCACGAGGAGGGCAAGGCATAAAAAGAACAAAGAAGAAAACCTCTTCAGGGTCAGAGCAGCCCGGGGGCGAAAGGGGAGTGTTCTGTCCCCACAGGGTCAAGCCCGAGGGCTGGCCCTTCCCTCTCCCTCAGCCAAGAGGGGTGGCGCTGAGCTCTGGGATGACCTGGGTCCTCTGTCCCTGAGCCTATTCCCTGCCCCTTCCCCCAAGAGTCTACTTCCGGGAAACTTGTCATTTGTAAGGAAGGGTTTCCTAAGGTCCCGTCTCGGGGACACGCAGCAATGCACACACAACTTGGCTGACTTTAAGGGTGTTCCCGGCAGAGTGGGCGCCCCCAGCGCTGTCCCCGCCGTGCCGACAGCTCACCTGGGAGCAGGAGGCAGCGGCCGACCCTCGTTCATCCTCTTGTCAGAGCCGTAGCCTCCCCAGCCATCACGGGAGTCCCGGCTGTGGCGCTCTGGGGGTCCTCCGTGGCCGTGGCGTTCATCTGAGTAGTGCTGGAAGGCACGGGAGACAGAGCGACTCTAACCGTGTCCCTCCTGGGAAGCCTGTCGAACGCTGGCCCCACTGCAGCAGGGCTGCGGTGACGCTGAGCATCTTGCCCGTGACCAGGGCAGAGGAGCCTCGTGCCCCCTCTTGAAGGCGCTCCCCTGACGCTCTGCTCCCAAGCCCGACACCACCCATCTTCTCCAGAGGCCACACGACCTCTGGCTGACACCAGAAGCAAACACTGTAGACACAAGTCAGTCAGTGTCCCTCAGCAAGCAATCCTGAACCCAGGAACCAAAGAGAGGCAGCCAGAGAAAACTCCCTAATTCTTCCAAAAAAAAACCACAGCACTGTTCAAGAGCACCTGTTCTGACACCCACCCCCATGATGCCTCCCACCGCCACCCTCTGCCGATTCCTCTTTCCTGTGAGCTCACGCCCTCTGCACCGCTCAGGGCCCCCGGCAGGTCACCGTGCGGACTCAGGGACGCCTTCTGCAGCCCTCATGCCCCCACATCCCAGCACAGTGCCTGGACAGAGTGAACCCCCAAGAGGGTCCCCCAATTCTGGGATGCTCCATGGGGCCTGCACCGGGAGGCGTGTTCAGCATATAAAGAAGCAATAGATATGGTTTCTAAGAACAATCCTTATATATTAGGAAGTTACATAGCCTCAAACATCAAGAAACAAACACTTGCACACCCCATCGCTGGTCAGAGCTGACGTTTCATGCCCCCGAGACACGTCATGTATAACCTAGTTGTTGACTGTCTGGTAGAGAAAACCAGCCCCAGACCAAAACGAAGCATCCCCGCCGCAGCGTGGGGCCAGTCTGGCTCACCTCCCCGTCTCGCTCTCCCATCGCCGACCTGGAACCTTCCCTCCTGTAAATGGAAAGTATCTCAATCAAACAGCAGCCAACGATGCCACACCCTACTTCTGCAGGCCACACGAGAGCTCCACACCTGAGCTACTTATTCCAGGTGCTACTTTCTCTGTGGCCCGCTGACGAAACAAGGTAACATGGCCAAACAGAAGCCCAGAGCTCCCGACGCTCGGGCCCACACCGAGCCACAAGCCACTCCGGCAGTAATTACATGAGTTGCTTCCCGTCCCATCTCCTGTGCGCCTCCTCTCCCGGCTTCCCTTACGGAAGAGCTAATGGATGGCATGATGGCTCAAAAAGACGCAGCCCCAGGCAGCACGTCAAGAAGCCCCAAGACAGAGTTCTTAAGGTGGAAAACGGAAGGCTGCCTTTTTGATAAAGGAGGCAGGACCCTCATACGGAAAGCATGGGCTAAGAAGCCCACCTGGATCTTTCACACGCACAACAGGCCTCCTGAGAAAGGACACCCACTTGCCGGTTGAGTCCCTTGGTACCTCGCTGGCACGGGAGCGCAGGCAGCCCTGCGGGGGAACCAGACTCCAGCCTGCTGGGCACATCACACCCCATAAAGCCCCTTCCTCATCTACAGGCATCGGGATCCTGAGCTAGACCTGCCTCAAAGTCATGCCCAGCTCTGAAAAGGAAGATTCCAGAGGGGCTGGTGGTCGCAGGTGGGATGGGCAGAGCGTGGCTGTGGAGCTGTGACCCCCAAGAGCTGAGCCGTAACCCGCAGAGCGACACGTACCCAACAGCTCAGTCGTCGGGCAGAGGGAGAAAGAACGGAGACCAGAACGCGGGGCCGTCGCTCTCCTCCGAGAGCACAGCCAGCTACCTGCGCTCAGAGGGGCCTTCCTGCTTCAAAGTCTAGGACTTGGTGAGTGCCCACCAACTCCAACATTTTGCTCAAGTTCTGTTTTCTAAATCCCATGCACAGTGGCCCAAAGTTACTCCCTATGGGTTTCCTAGTCAATGAGATCTTCAAAGAGCTGGCATAGCTCTCTCTGACCTCTCCATGTAGCAGGCTGAGGCTGTGAGAAGCTGAAATGGCCTGGTGCAGGGGCTGCGGGGGAAAGGGACTGCTGACCTGTCAACCGCGTGTTCCTGGTACTGGCCCCGGTCCCGATGGTCAAAGTCGTGGAAGCGGTGATCCGGCCTGGGGAAGTCTGAGCGGTATCTGTCCTCCATGGCTGCACGCTTGCCTTCTGGCCAATAGGCGCCATCTCGCCTGTTGTTTTATTTTAAAATGAATGCAGATTTCACTTATAAGAGAGAATGTGGAAAGAAGGTGGAGGTGGGAGGGAAGTTCTCTCACCAGACCCAGGATCATTTAAAATGTCCTGCAGGGCTAATCTCTCAACATTCAATCATTATCACTTTGATTTGATAAATTAAAATCTTCCAAACTGCCAAGAGGCACACTGGTATTCACATCTTACAACCCTGAGAAAAGGACTGCTGTGAGCTAATTGTATCACAAGGCTGTTAATACCTCGAACCCCGCGTGAGCTCAAAGGCATGTGAAATGAAATACTTGAATCTTCTGGAACGATCCTGAGTAGCCACGTTTTTACCTTTCCTGTCTTCTACTGTAACCTGAATTCCCCCGAGTTCCCCTCCCCGCAAAGGCAAAGCGAATTAGATCAGACGATACTGAACTACATTCAGCCCATTATCTTCTCCCTGATTTCTACCAGAAAACTAGACTCACGGGGAGCGGGGTGATGGGCGAGTGTCAATTAAGTAGCTCAGAGAAGCTAGAGACCAATAAACCTATTTTCTAAGTCAGAAGGCGATTTTCTTTTCACCAGGGCCTACTTGGCCAATCCCTCTAAAAGGACTCAGGGCAGGCTGCCGGGGCGAGGCTGGCCTGATGCACGTCTATGGAGCTCCACTGGGAGCCGCTGTGCAAATCCCAGACACCTCAAGATGAAACGTGGCAAGTGTCAACTGTCCAGATTCTCTGAAGAACTGCTCAACTAGGGAAAAAAGTTGTGCTGCCACTGGACGGTGACATGCAAAATCATAAACTTCAGGTGGTGCAATCAGTTTCCTGTTAAATCTCTCCATTCATTATCCAAGCAAAAGCGAACAGAAACGGAACCACTTACTCAAACTGACTCACTGCAGGCCTCTGTGCCCAGCAGGGTGGCAAGGAGCCTGGCCCCCCCCGCCCGCCCTGCCCGGGTGAGGTGTCCTCACCGCCCGTCGTCATAGGGCCTGCGGAACGCCGGCCGCCGCTCCTGCTCGTAGCGCAGCTGCTCCTGCTGGCGCCGCAGCTCTTCCCGCTCGCGGTGGATGCGCTCCTGCTCTTTCCTCCGCTCCCGCTCCACACGCATCCGCTCGCGTTCCAGCCGCTCGCGCTCCAGGCGCTCGCGCTCCAGGCGATGCCTCTGGAACTCCAGGTGCATGCGTTCCCGCTGGAGCCGGGCCTTCTCCTTCCTCTCGTGGAAGGCCTCGATGCGCTGCTCCCGCTCCCGCTGCTCCCGCTCTCTGGGGAGGCAGAGGAAAGCCACCCTGAACCTCTCTGAGGGATGGCGCTCCCAAGCCCAGGCCCCGTTCTCGCCAGAAGCCTGGGGATGCCGGGCCACTGGGGCTCAATGGCCTGCACTGCAGGCTCCCGCTGCCCTCCCCCGCTACACAGCTGCCTTGGTCGAGAGCAGGACGACGCGGCTGACAGGTGCCGAAACGAAGGGCAAACGAAGGGGGACAGTGAGGAGGAGCGACGAAGCGCGGTCCCTCTGGAGGGTGGACAGTCACTGTCGCGTGTGTCCCGAGAAGGGTGATGTGCACACAAGCAGACCCTGGAGAGACAGCCAGGGCCGCTGTCCCTGAGGGGCGAAGTACACGTCCACCGCCGGGGTGAGGGGTTGCCTTTTGGTATACCGAGCATGTCCTCTCCACCTGCCCTACAAGTTAGCTGTACTTTTCTCAATGACTGTTGTTGTGCATGGAGCCTGGGAAGGTGTGGGGACAGGGAGGCTGGGCATGGGCAGGGGGCCGAGCTCCTGCTGCTCCAGCACCGCAGCCAGGGCCACCGGCACACCAGGAGCGCAGCCGACTTGGGCGTCCTGCTCTGGGCTCCGGGGGAGGCGTCACTTTCACCTCTTCTCACCCCGTCTGGGTTCCTGGAAAGGCTCCAAACCAAGGATGAGCAAGTCGGAAGCAAAGGACCTCAGAATGGCATCAAAAAGCTTTGTGGTGTGCTTTTATATTTTAAAGAGGAAGAGAAGCTATGTATGCAGAGATTGACGTTACAGAAACTAACGCCAATGTGACATTACCAGACAACCTTCTATGCGATCCCTTTTGGTTCAAGAACGTTTCGCTAAGAAACATCTTGAGAGCTAAGATGCAAGGCTTTTGCTTCACTGAACTACTGTGGAGAAAGACGGCAGCCACGGGGAACTGTGCAAGTGCCGACATGAAGCAGCAGAGCGGGAAGTGGCAACAGACTGCAGCCTTCACACAGGCTGGGAGTGGCAAAGCACGTCACGGGGGACCTCCTCAACGCAGACATTCCTTTTCAAAAGTGGAGATACCAATCCTACAAACGACGCGTCTGGCAAAATCGTCACGTTGCTTTACCGGGGTAAAATGGCAAGGGACTTCCGGTGTGGGTTTTGATCCGATTTACACAGAAGGTTTCTGTGTGGAAGACGGATGCCGCAATACCAGGGACCATACCGTTCCATCACAGCCACATGCAGGTGAGCTTTCTACACGGGCCGAGGTCCGGCTGCAGCCAGAGGATGTGCTGCCTGGCACAAGCGGGCTGCGAGAGCCGGAGGCCCCCCGTCAGTGGCCGCCTGACGGCCTGTTCACAGATGGGAACAAGGCCTTTCCTCTGGTCTCGGGTTCAATACTGGAACAGCCCAGAGCCCCGGCGGCTGGCTCTCAGGTCACACAGGAGACGACCTTCTCCGGAGGAAGCCACGAACCCACCAGCATTGTTCAGCCCCCACTCACCGCCGCCTCTCCGTTTCTCGAATTTCCCGTTCCCGCTGCCTCTGGCGCTCCCGCTCCCTTTGCTCTTTGATTTTGTCAAACGACAAGATGTCTCTCTTCTCTTTGCTTTCTGATTTGCGATCCTGGCTCTTGGAGCTCTGTTCACCGAGATTAGTTTATTGTCAGAACAATGATGACCAAAAAGACACAAAGAAAATTAAACATACACATATCTGGGCGAGGCCACCATTCTTTCACCCCACATGGTTTGTATGGATGGCGCTGGTCTCCCAACAGGAGAGCCAGCCACGGCCTGCTTCACCCCAAGTCTGAGCGACGCTGCTCTAATCTAGAGACAGTCTAGAAGGGCATTAATGGAAGAGAAAGGTTGAACCAAACCTCACTCCACCTACAGGCAATTTTTCTAAAGTTCCAGAGCCAAATCCTCCATATAATGCACAGCGAAGTGAGGCTTCTAGAGCCCAGGAGCCAGTGCACGGGGCCCCTGGGAGTGGTGGGGGCAGGGCAGCCAGGTGCCTGACATCTCTTGCTTTTCGCCTACTGGCACAGGCCGCAGGCAGGCAGCCTTAAGAGATCACACCAAAGACACTTTCGTACAAAACAGACTTCTGAGCAGGTACAAAATAATAAGGGTCAACTTCCACCAAGCTGTCTCTGAGCCTTCGAGGGCAGTGACATCCCAGTCAGCTCTGCAGCAAACAGCACAGAACCCTGGGCCTACAGTAGACTCACAAAGTTCAGGGGCTGGGACCTGGGAGGTGACAGTTTTAAAAAGCAACTCAGCTCATTTTCTTAAATACCACACATGGGGGTGGGGTGTGGGGGGGTGTCACAAAAAAGGCAAAGGACCCTGACAGAAAAATGGGCAAACGTCATGACCAGGCATTTTACAAACCCCCCTGTATGTCCACACAGAGGACAATGCCATGGCAAGGCAAGGCCCACCACCTGAGGCATGACGCCGACACGCCTCACCCATCAGAGGGGCGAGACTGCACACCCACCGCAGGCTGAGGGCAGGAGGGGGCAGGCTCTCGCACACCACAGCAGGGTGCGACCCGGCACGGAGGGCAGCACGGCAGTGCCAAGATGGGCAGCCGACTCCTGGGCCACAGCCCAGCTTAGCCTCTGACCCACACCCAACAACTAGGAGTTCCCTCACCGTCTTTCTTCCAAAGAGCAACTTGATGACACCTATCAGATAATGCCCACACATCTGATCTAGCGACCCCACGGATGGGCTTTCACCGAAGAAGTAAGAGTTTGCCAAGAGATATGCCTGGAGATTTTTTACCACAGCAGTTTTTACTGGAGGTGGTGCAAACAACCATACCCACCAACAGGGAATTGGTGAAAAAACCAAGCACCACTCAGTGTCAGGAGGAAAACGGGCACACACAACAACTGGATGACTCTCCAGGGCATCATGCCGAGCAAAAAAAGCCCACACCAGAAGGCATGTACTGCAGGATTCTATTTAGCTAACGTTTCCAATGGCAAGATCGGAGAGAGAGATGGGGAGAAGATGCACCGGAGGTCTCCGGAGTCGGGGATGGGGCGGTGCCGACAATGAAGCAGCAGCCCAAGGAGAGCCCGGTGGGGATGAACAGCTCTGCTCTCGACTGCAGTGTTGGTCACACAAACCCACACAAAGGCTAAAACGTCACGGTGCCACGCACATGCCTCCGAGCAACGCCAACGGCCCTGGTCTTGACCCCACCCAGGGTGAGAGAACCTGTGACCATGTGGGAAACGGGGTGAGGGGGACACGGGAACTCTCGGGACTGTTTCTGCAACTTCCTATGACTCTGTCGTTACTTCCAAAGGTTTGTTTAAAAAACGTAAACAGGTAAACCTGCAGGTCTCAGAAGTGCTTCAAGGCATGTTTCATACAAAAAGGTGCAGGACAGCTAGTCCCAGTGTGGCCCTGCATGACCCTGCTGCCCAGGGCTTCCATGGGGCCCTAGGGAGAGCGCCGTGAGGGGAAGTGGGCGGGCCCGCAGGGGAGGCTGCTGCCCGGCCCTCGTGGTTGCTCTCTGGACCCTCTGTTGTCTATTCCTGAGTGCGTGGCTATTTATTTTTTTGACATTGATGACTTGGGTGGTAAGATTACGGGCCTTTTTTGTCTTCTTCCCCAGAGTTGTCTCTGTTTTGTCAATTTTGTGTAGCCCATGCGCAAGGGCATTAGGGAGTGCTGCTTTAGGGAGTCACAGTGTTCCTTTTACAATTACGCTCTCCCAGGAGAGTGTTCCTGGAGGAATGTTGCTCTCCCTGTTAAGGCTGTACCCGGCACCTTCAGCTGGGAGCAGGGTACTTTGTTTTCTAGAGTGGAAAGAACACCATGACGTCCAGCTGTGTGCACAACTCAAGAAATGCAGCTCATTATCTGACAACGGGAAGACACTCAGTTTCAGGGCAGGTTCTAGTTTTCTGTTTGGTTAATTTAATAGTGAACTAGAAAATCAGAAGATGGGACAACCTGACAAAGAATCGGCCAAAGGTCAGCCCATATACAGAAAGCAAATGGGGACAGGCGTTTTCAAAGATGTTGTAGAACTTAATTTTGTGCCTGTACATGTGATCTGAACAATTACTGTGCCTCCTGAGTCCTTCCGCACTTCAAAGAGCTCTTAGAAGTTTAAAAGATAAACCCAGTCATGAAACAGCCAGACTCGCGAGGGCAGAAGTAACACTTACTCTCTCTTTTGACCTGCTTGTGGTTTTGACGCTAATGACAGGCTCTCCTTTCGATTTATCCATTACAACCGTCCGTTCCATTCCTCTGCTTCCTTCAGGAAAAAACAAACAAAAAGCAGCCATCTTTCAAATATGCTGACACCCCAACTTCCCAACAGCAAGCACCATTTGGTGTAACACTGCAGGCCTGGGGCTCATAGGGTCTCAGTCAAGTGACTGATGCAAATTTTTGGGACGATGGCCGTTCCTCACCTTTCTGTTCACTAAGCTATAAAGAGCATTCCAATGGGGCAGCTTTGGTATTAGGCAGCTGGCGTCCCTAGTGAGGCCTATGCTAATCTAGAGTGAAGTGGCTGTGTCACGTCCACATCTTACAAATTAAATCCAGAGGTAAAACGCATTTTGCAACATGCACCGCAGACACATCCTTCCCGCAGAATCCTTTCACCCCTCACACTAAATTCTAGCAGCTCCAGGATAACCAATTTATATTCTCATCCCTCCCACACATCCTGCAACGCTCTGCAGAGCCAGGCCTGAATGCCCCGAATCAGATGCTGCCGTCCCCGGGCTGTGCAGCTGAAGCGTGAGGAGTGCCTCACCAGATGTGTGGGCTTTCCTTTAGTCGGCGGCAGCAACGAAGGCCTCTGCATCAGCTCTCTACAACATGATAACCAGACTCAAACCACTGGAACAATTACTTATTGAGGGAGATTTACAATACTTGAGGAACATTTTAAAAAACATGTTCCTCTCGAGATTGCTGGTAAATTGCCCCAAACGCTTAAAATCTAACTTGTAATGTGCTGTAACAAATTTCAATGCTCCAGATGGTTGGGTTTTTGCTTTTGCGGGGAACTGATATTTTGCCAAAAAACCATTCTTGCGGAAGTTGCGTGCAAATTTTAAGGTTTAGAGCATAAGAGACTTTTAAAAACTGACAATTAAGTGGAATGTTCCAAAGATGCCCCCCACCCCCACCCGCAGCTGGTACGACTGTTCTGAGGCTTTCGTTCCCTCTCCATTTTTGACTCTGTCTGCCTGTAACGTAAATGCAGAAAAATCTTGACTACGTACCTGCAGAACTGCATCAAATCAGTTACAAGAAACAAAGAAAACTCTCTTGCAAACCCCACAATATATTCTGCCAGAGACTCAGGAAAATCAAGAACCCAGGCCACTGAGTCACAATAAATATAAAGCACACATCAAGGGGATTTCTGATGCAGCAGACAAAACCCCTTAATCCATTTTATCACCTTAGCCTGCTTTTTCACTAACTTCCCGTAAAGAGTGAAACTCAGCAAAGTCACCCAAAAGCTTGCTGTACTCGCTTTCTCTGTGGCACCCTACCTTCACCAGGCTTTTCTACCTTTTGTTAATGTTAATAAGACAACTCCAATCACCTGATTTGGTGACTCTAGCTCGATTTGCAGGTCCCAGCTTCAGCTCATCTTGGTCTTTTTCTTCCTTTTTAATGTCTTCAGGTCTTTTTTCCTCCTTTTCCTCAACCTTCTCTTCCTTCTTAATTACGGTTCTATTTAAAAACAGGGTTATCAAACTTGAATTACTGAAATTCTGAAACAGGCAGGTTCACAGAGCCTCACTCACACATCCTCAGGCTTCCAAACAAAACAAATCTCTCCAAAGGCAGTTAAGTGGGGATAATTATTAGGAAAACATGGTAATGATAAAGCACCTCTTCAGATACAGTCCCTACATCCTTTTATTTGCTAAATCTAAAAATATGCATAATAAAAACAGAGACACATGGGCACGTTTTCACAAATTGCTAGATGCACTGGTATATATGAGATGTACAGGTGGGTACAGAGGAAATGGAAAATTCCAACTGTATAAAACCAACTTTAAAAAATTAATTTAAAATATTCTCTTCACATATGTACTGAATATCGTATTTTAAATTTTGTAGGGGAAAAACATTTTTTTCCAAATAAATGGAGATAACAGTACAAGAATGTGAGCTTCCTACTGCCTAAGGCAGAGGCCTTCTACCCCAAGTACCAGCACACTGCCTCGGCTGTTTGGGGGGTAAAATGGCATGTTATGTGCCAGCGAATATGGCAACTGTTAGTAACACTTCAAGCGAAGGCAATTTCATTTTAAGGACTGAAATAAACCATCTTAGCCATTCAAACTTGTCTCCCATATTCCCTAATGCGGTTTGTCTCAGGCAATTAAATTCCACACTTATTAAATGCCAACCATGTGCCAGGTTTCAGGACAGGAAAGGCAGGCCCCGTGGGGTCTTCCAGCAAGTGCTGCTTGCCCTCTCTTCCCTGCTGGCTTGGAGCTCCAGCTGTGCGAGGAAACCTCTCCCAGCTGCCCCGTATCTCACTCTTCCCCTCCTAAACTTCCAGAGTGTGGAAGAAGTTGCCGTGGTTTTTTTTTTTTTTTTTGTAATAATTTTGAAAAACACTTTTAAAAATACATACCACAATAATTAACAGTGTGTAGTATAACTAATGATTATAAAAGTTTTGGCTATCATATTAGTTTCCCTTTTTAAGATAAAAAATAAGGCACTGTAAGTAGAGCTAAAGTCACAGATACATTTGTCCCCATCTACTTCCCCGACCCTGCCCAGTGGCAACCCCGCTGTCACTTGATCATGAGTCATTCAGATCCATTTTTTTGTGGCCTTACACACACGTTTATGATCTACAGCATGGTGTGATCTGCTCTAATCTTAAGATCGAAATACATGGGATCATACTCTGTATACTGTTCTCCAATGTGTTTTTCACCTGATATATTTTTTAAAGATGAATTTGTGTGGAAATGCCTGGCTCTAGATCCTTCCAACTGCTAAGATTCCATGTCTATTTACCCATTTCCCTTCTGATTCAGTGATGGCTTTCAGTTACAATATGACTACAAATAAAGCTACCACAAATCATCTCTGATGCACTGCTTCAACGATCCTGTGGGTGGGTTTTTGGGTAGACCCAAAAAATGTCTTGAAAGGAGAGACCACTCCTACTTGGCTTTGTATCTCATGTGGCACTTCCTAGATACAAAGAAACATGCCGCCAGCACCAGTTAGAAGTCATTTTACGAGAGTAAATACAGATTACATGCTATTGTTATAAACATTTCAGAAATTATATAAAGTTCTTAAAGACTTGTCAATATCATCACTGTCCATGAGTCATCCAAGTACTAAAAATGCCTGATATTAGACAACAATGGCACTATTGGTTATAAATTCAACTGTTTTTAAAATAATGTTTTATGAATTCTCACCTGATTTTTCACCTTTGTAAAACAGCAATAAATTACGGTTTTTTTAAAAAAAAAAGAAAAAAAGAAATAAAGAAAGAAAGAGTAACTATATATGTAGGAAGAGAATCTTAGAGAAATATATACCAGAAAGCAGTGATCCCTAGGCACTAAGCCTCTGCTTGGCATTTGGATGTGTTTCCCAAATGGCAACTGCATGGAAATCGTTACCCAGCCAGGATAAGCAGAGACAAGGCCCCTCTCTTTGGAAAGCTTGTTTCACATAGGCTATTAAAACATTTTTTTTTTTTTTTCCCCGTTAGGCCAGTAAAAAGAATTTATTGGGAAATGGGAGAAAGAACAGAGCTTGCTGAGACATGGGAGAGAAAGATGGAAATGCACACCAAAATTTGGTGCAGATTCCTCTAGGCAGAGAGCGCCTGACACTTGAAATACTGAAAATCAAAGGGAAGTAAATGAAGGTGTTTATTTAAAGAATAAGTCAAAACCAATTTAAAACCCTCAACCTACTAGGAAAACAACGTGAGCAGCTGGCCTCAAACCTCTGGAGCGGAGCATCCAGTTCCAGCCTTAAGTCCCAGCCTGGCCACTTCCTCACCAGCCTGGGTGCCCCTGGGCTGGACACTGCCCCTGAGCCCGCTTCCTCCCCATACAGCGCACATGTCACAGGACTGTTCCAAGGACTAAGGGGATGCTGCACTTCAAATGCTCACTGTGACCACCTGCTGAATGTTAGCTAGTTATTATCACCTCTCACTTTGGTGATCAGAAAACAAATGAACAAAATGCACCTCTCAAGACTCTAACAGTACAAGTACCCCTTAAGAGCCCCCTTATTTGCCAGTAACAGAGTCTTAGCAACGCAAACAGGATGCACCTCTTCAGAGAAGCTGCTGACAAAATTACAGGTCTCCCTCCCAAGTACAGGAAGGCTGATGTGACACCCATTCACAAATTCCAATTTGACTAGGATGAAAAGTGGTGGTTACATCTTTAAAAACCAAGTTCAACTTAGGAGTACTGACATCCATGGCCGTGTCTACTCAGCTGTAGATTTTCTTATATAAAACACAACAGCAAAATGGAATTATTGTGAGACTGGCAAAATCTGAGCAAAAAGGTTTCATTATGAGGGTGTGAGATGACCCAGAGGTGGACAATATAAACTCAACGTAGAAGTTCAGCTTTCAGAGACTGACCATGTATCAGACATGACCAAAGTACACCTTCTCAAAAAGGTGTACTTAAATCTACAATTTTGCTAAAAGTTTAAGAGCCATGGCTCCCAAACTGCTGTGCCAAGGTCCCTCAGTGAGCTCAGGGGGTGCCCTGGGATATTTTAAGTTTCTGAGGGAAATGCAGCAATGCTTGACATCCATCAGACACCGCACACACTACTAGCTGGAGGCCGTTCATTTCAACCTAAGTCAGGCCACAGTGCTTTGGATATCCTATCCTTGCAAAGCTGGGTTTCAGGCAGTTGCTGTGATAGAAAAACAAGAACCACAGAAAATCAATATAGATCAGGAAATGGTTCTTCCAAGTTCTGAGAAACTCGGCAGGGCACAACATGTTAAGAAAAACATATTCTTTGATGCTATGTGTCCCCCGCCTCCCCCCCAAATACTAAGCTGTTAGTCCATAAATGTGTGTTAAGGATAGCTGAATACATTTTAAAAAGGTACGAGTCACTCCACTAAATATCTTTAAGTAGAAAACTGAATACTGCAGTGGTGGCAAGAAGCCAAAGTCACCTGGAATGTACAAGCGAGGCTGGTGAAGCCGCTTATTACGGGAGGACAGGGCCACGTTCCACCCGGATGCTGTGGCTGCCACCTGCCCTCCTCCCAGGCATCCCAAGAGAAAGGTTTTTAACAATCACTTTACTTTTCAATTTTGATCTCCACAGAATGATGTCTGTCAACACTAGATGATTTCTCCTTCTTCACTTCACACTCTTTTCTGTCAGAAAGCTTTTTCCCAGCAGGTTCGTTTTTGGCCTAGAACAGAATGTGGACAGAAATAAAGACCACACCAGGTTTTCTGGCTTTGTGTGACTTTGTGAGTTACGATGGAAAAGACCTGCCCACCTTTTCGACGGAGATCATTCTTCCATGCAGCTCGGTTCTGTGAAGATGGCTGATGCACTTTGTAGCCTCATCAGCCGTGGACATGGTGACAAATCCATAACATCGGGCCCCAGGGCTGCGGGCGTTGGTTACCACTTTGGCCCCAACAACCTGCAGGAAGAAGGGCACTCTGATGTCCTCTGACAGATAACCAACGACTGAGGAAGATTCCTAACGGGTGACTGGCAACCAGAATCATTTCCACTTAACTATTTTTTACCACCCCAGAAACTGCTCCTTGTAATTAGTTACTAAATTGGTTTGAATTTATCTTAACCTATTAAAGTACAATTGCTTTTTAAATAAGAACGTCCCTCAGAGCGAAGAAACACAAACTAGCCAAGCTAACATGTAGCTTGGCATGCAGCGAAGCACAACCTGATTAATCAAAAGTTCTTCCCATTCTCTTCATTTTCTCTAATTCCATGGTTCCCAGGGATGGCTGAGGGGATACCTACTCAGAAACATACCCAGCTGCATGCAGATCAAGACTGAGAACAGATGTGACACACAGATGCAGACTGTCAACTAAGTTCCCCAAGGAGACGACTCTGCTTCCGTCCAAGAGTGAGTACCAAGCATTTACCCTCTTGCCTGAAGCAATTAAAGAACTGGAAGGAGATGGGGTGACAATGGCCTTCAGACATCAGACACCAGGCTGCGCAGTGCAGGATGCCTGAGTGAGGGGAGGCGCACGAGGGGAGCCCCATGACTGCCCCGGCTTACTGCCTGGATTTCCCAGGCCACGAGGCATGGAAGGAGACTGAGGGAGCTGGCTGCCAGAGCACAGGAGATCAAGGCAGCTATAGTTTGCAGAATGGAGGCCCACAGAGGAGAGAGTTGTGCAGGTCTGCAGAGGGTTCCGGCTCAAGTCTTCAGCTGAGTACTGACCAGAACACACGGGTGAGAAAAGCTCCAAAAGCCAAGGAGAGAACCCCCGAAAAGGAGCAGGCCACGAGCAGTTCACTTTTCCTAATGGCCAGAGTGGAAAAGCGTGTATTTCATGGGACATCAGGCAGGCTACTCAGAAGGGTGTTTCCTCAGGAGTGGGGACAAAATGAGCCCCGAACGAGGAAGCAGATGTGGCTCAAGCAGTTGGACGGCCGCACATATGGGAGGTTCCAGGTTTGGTTTCCCATGCCTCCTAAATAAAAGACGACAAGCAAACACAGAGAGCACCCAACAAACAGACACAGACAACAGACAGTGAGTGCAAACAATGGGGAGAGGGGAATGAATAAATAAAATAAATCTTAAAAAAAAAAAAAGCTCCAAACTCAAGGCTGCTCTGGTCTTAAGAAAGCATAAAAGCAAGCCTCAAAAGGCTCAAACTGTGTCCAAGTAACTTAACTATGTCCCAGAAAAAACTCAAGACCATTTATAGGCATATCAATGTATAAATAAAGGAATATAAATATAAAATACAGAATAACCAACACCCAACAAGGTAAAATTCACAACACCTGGCATCCAATGTAACGTTACTGGGCAGCAAAGGAATGGGAAAACATGACCCATCATGACAAAAATAAAAGGGATCAATAAAAAAACAATCCAAAAAATGAGCCAGATGCTATACTAAGTAGACAAGAATATTAAAACACTTCTTTAGCCGTATTCCACATATTCAAGTGAATATTTAATTCACTTATTAAATATTGACCATATTAAATACATGGAAGATGTTATAAAGACCCAAAGTGAACTTGTAAAGAAGAGAAACACAATGGATGGGATTATCAGCAGATGCTATAGAAGAAAAGATCAGGGAACTTGAAGACATATATAGAAGATATTAAAAATGAAACAGAGAGAAGTACAAAGTTGGGGGACTCATACTTCCTGATTTCAAGAGTTACTACAAATGCATTGCTAGTTGGTAAGAATCACTTGGTGCCAGGGAAGGTCATCCCCAAAGTCATGTCCCACGGTGGGGGGAAGGTAGTGAGTTCACACGCTGAGTTTGGTTGAGAGAGAGGTCACATTTGAGTAATAGAGGTTTTCAGGAGCTAACTCTTAGGCAACAGATACTAGGCTAAGCTTCAATTTGATAAGAAGAAGGTTCATAAGTACAAGCATCAATATCAAGGGTTTGATGTATTGATCTGTCTTCTTTTATCAGGCACTTTTATTACTCTAGAGATCCTTACACTCAGAGAACGTAGCAGGACTCCCCGGGACGGGAACATAAGGTTTGGTTGGTCGCTGTGTGGGTCCCCACCCTCTGAGATCACACCCTGTGACCTCATGAACAACATTCCTATTCCACAGACACAGGTACCAGGTGCATCCTTCCCCACACATCCCTCCCCCCACCGACCGCTGATGGAGAATTCCCACCCCCCAAAACAAGAGAGTCTCTACAACAGCAAGCAAGACAGCTCCTTCCATCTGCCGCCTAAGATCTAAGCCCCCTTCTCAGTCTGAAGCAGAGTGGGCAGCACCATCCCAGAGTCAACAAAGATACAGTCCTGGCATAAGGACAGACACAGAGACCAATGGAATAGAACAAGAGTTCAGAGACAAACCCACATATCTAAGGTCACTTGATTGCCGACAATGGTGCCAAGTCCATTCAATGGGGAAAATAGTCTCTTCAACAAGCAGTGCTGGGGGAAAAACAAATGGTGCTCTGACAACTGGAAACCCACATGCAAAAGAATGAATATGGACCCCTACCTCTCCCCATAGGCAAAAATTAATTGAAAATGGATAAAAGAGCTAATACGATAAAACTCTTTAAGAAAACATAGGAAAATATCTTTGGGACTTTTAGTAGATAATGGCTGTTTAGATTTTACACCAAAAGCCCCAGCAACAAAAGAAAAAATGGACAAAACAGATCATCAAAATTAAAAACTTTTGTGCAAAGGACATTATCAAAAAGTGAAAAGACAACCAACTGAATGGGAGAAAATACTTGGAAACCATGTATCTGGATAAGGGCATGCTATCCAGAATATATAAAGATCTGCTACCACTCAGCAACAAAAAGACAACCCAATTAAAAAATGGGCCAAGGACTTGAATAGACATTTCTCCAGAGAAGATATTAGAACGGCCAAAAAGTATATGAAAAGAACAACAACATCAACAGTCATTAGAGAAATACTAATTAAAACTTAAAGTGAGATACCACTTCATGCCCACAAGGAAGGCTACGATTTTAAAAAACTGAGAATAACCAATGTTGGAGCAGAAGCTGGGAAACAGTTGCCCTCGTACACGGTGGTGGGAATGTAAACTGGTGCAGCCACTGTAGAAAGCAGTTTGGTGGTATCTCCGAAAGGTAAAGGTAGCATTGCCACACGACCCAGCAATTCCACTCCTAGGTACAGACCCAGAACTGAAATCAGGTTCTCAGGCTGTATTTGTACAGCCATGTTCACCGCAGCATTATTCCCAGTAGCCCAAAGGGGGAAGCAACAGAGCAGTGTGGTGTTTCTCACGGTGCACTGCTGCTCTGCCAGAAAAAGAACTGAAGGGCGGCTCCATGCTACCACACGAGCGAACCTTGAAAGCATCATCTTGAGTGAAATAAGTCAGACACAAAAGGACAAATAGCTAAGGCTTTCTCTTCTATGAAACACTTAGAACAAGCAAATCCTGAGACAGAAAGCAAAATAGGGGTCAGTAGGGGTGGCAGGTGAGGGGAAGAGGGAGTCATTTCTAAATGAGTGAGTTTTGGTTTGGGTTGATGAAAATAGTCTGAAAATAGTGCACAGTTTTGTAAAGGTATTTAATATCAAAGAACGGTTCACTTAAAATTGTTAAAATGACTTTTAATGTGATATTTATTCTACCACAAATTAAAAATAAATTTATTTTTAAAAAGAAATGAAATCCCAAAATACAGCATTAGCGAGTTGTGGGACAATTCAGAACCCTCAAATTGGGGGTGTGGTGGGGGAGGAGCAGAAAAAAAAATCTGAAGAGATACTAATCAAAATTTTTCCAAACTTAATGAAAAGTATAAACACAGAGATCCAAGAAATTCAACAGGCCCAAGCACGAAACATGAAGCAAACTACCGAAGTACATTGTGCTGGTTTGGTGCTATGCACCCTGGAAAAACAGGCTCTTCATCGTAATCCAGCCCTGTGGGTGTGAACCCAAGGTAAAGAGGACCTTTTGAGGCTGCTACTTGTAAAGTGTGGCCAACGGCATCAGGGTGGGTCTTAATCCTATTACCGGAGGCCTTACAAAAAGGCCACAGAGAGAAGCCAAGGGGAGCCACAGGAAGCTGGGAGTCAGAGGAACCTGAAAGAGAAACTGGACCCCGCCACGTGCATCGCCAGATGATGGGAAAGCCAAGGAGTCCCCAGAGATTGCCAGCCAGCCAGGAGATACCGGCCCTGGGAGGAGGCTCACCTTCTAGCCTCCAACTGTGACCAGTACATTCCTACTGTTAAGTGACCACACTGTAGGGCGTTTGTTTCAGCAGCCAAGAAACTAACACACACAGTATAATCACATTGCTCAAAACCAGTGACAGAGAAAATCTTAAAAGAAGCCAGAGAAAAACAGATACTTTACTGAGGAGCAGAGGTGAGATGGACACAGCTTTGCTGGAAATGATGCAAGCGGGAAGAGAGCAGGGCGACATCTTTACAGTCTGAAAGGAAAGTCGACCTACAATCCTATACCCTGAGAAAATATCTTTCAAAATGAAAGCCAATAAAGACTTTTTAGAAAAATAACAACTTTAAAGATTCATCACCAACAACCCTGCACCGCAAGGTGTGTTTAAGCCAGTTGTTCAAAAATATTCTCACTGTCCTGACTTTGGGATAATCAGGGTAGGCTAAGCATTCGCTATATTAGAAACCAGGCACGTGTCCTCAGACCTGGTTTTTCTCCCTAGGTCTGGTTTTTGGAATGCTGGTGATAACTAAGCCTGATTTATTATATGACCATCCTGTAGGGGAAAAGACGGTAACTTTGGGTATCCTTGGTCAACCTTAAGAGATAGAGCAGGTGGACGGATGTGGCTCAAATGGTTGGACGTCTGTCTCCCATACGGGGGGACCTGGGTTCAACCCCTGGGACCTCCCAGTAAAAATTAAAAAAAAAAAAAAGGAAAAAAAAAAAAAAAAGAAAAATATAGAAGGCGTGTGGGCCACCAGGCCCCGAGCGTGGGTGCACCACCAGGCCCTGTGAGCCACGCCAAAAAACCAAGAACTAAGGTGGCGCAGGCAGCAGGACACCTCTCCCCACATCGGAGATTCTGAGGATCGAATCCCAGTGAAGACAAGAGGAGAAGGGTGAGGAGAGAGGGCAGGAAACAGACACAGAGAGTTGCCCAGCAAATGGACACAGAAACAGCAAAAACGGGGAGGGGGGGGGGGCAAAAAATGGATAAAAGTAAGTAAATAATTCCTTGAAAAAAACGTACAGGGGAGTAAGATATGAACTACAGTGATACTCTGACGATACTCTTTCACATAATTTGTTCACAAAAGATTCACAACAATGCAAAGTATTTGTGGTGGGGGTGATGCATGGGAGCCCTGTATGATGTTATGCATGTTTGTTTTGTAAGTTCACAGTGTTTACTGAACACTTAGAGTTTATGTATGGTCATGTATGAATGATATACTTCAATAAATTGTTGGGTTTTTTTTTTTTAAAGATAATTGCTTAAAAGCAGAACAAATAATTATATTGCGTGGCTTATAACATACATAGAAGTAAAATATATGACCACAATAATTCAAGAGGGGGTGGGGTGCAAGTACACTGTTGGGAGGTTCTCATGTGATACACAAACTGGTATAATCACTTGGGAGATAGAATGTGGTAAATTAAAAATGTGCACTGAAGTTCCTAAGGCTACCACCAAAAAAAATAAAACAGGTTAGAGCTACTAAATCAATGATGGAGATAAAATAAAATCATGTAAAATACTCAACCCCAAAGAAGGCAAAGAGAGAAAGGGAACAAAGACCAAATGGGAGAAGTGGAAAATCAAGAGGAAGGTGGGAGACTTAAACCCAACCCTATCAATCCAGGCATAAACCTGACTGTGTCTTTTGGACATTCACAGAAGAGGGCAGTGAGGCAGGCGACATGGGCACGGAGAAAGTGCCCTTAAGCCCAGGCATCCTGGATT
This sequence comes from Tolypeutes matacus, assembly GCA_026826555.1. Lineage (NCBI taxonomy): Eukaryota > Metazoa > Chordata > Mammalia > Cingulata > Chlamyphoridae > Tolypeutes > Tolypeutes matacus. The sequence continues at coordinate 1,818,592 of JAKSZT010054196.1, forward strand.
CTGGTCTGAGCCCCACCTCTGACCACGGGGTCAATGTGCACAAGGCACCCCCACTCTTCTCTCTGGACCTGGGCATCCCCATCTGAAGGCGGAGTCCATGGTCTCTAGGACCCGAGTGTCCTGCCCACAGGGATGGAACCAGCAGGGGAAAGGCTCCATCTGTAAGGGCCAGAGGTGACAGGAGACTCTGCAAACTCTCACAGTAGAGAGGAGCTTGGCATCCTCTCCTCTCCTCCAGGCTAGGGAGCCAAGCCAGTTAGGGGTCATTTTACCTTCCCATCAAGCGAATTAGCCTTGCAAGGGCATCACTTCTGATGACAGACAAAACCCAAAGAGCAGATACACTATAAGCTCGTGTCACTGTTCCTTCACACACCCTGTGCCCTGGAGCCAGGCACCACAGTCTGATTAGTTCATCCAAAGAGCCAAGCATCCTGCCACAGAGCCTTTCTTCGCTCTACAGCTTTTGCCCAAAATTCCACTGGCACAGCCAACTCTGAACAATTTGGGCCTCGGTGTAAATCTCTTCATCAGCAAAGTTTGCCAAACTCACCTCCTAAATCTAAATTAGGTCTCCCTAGCATCCACTCTAGGCACACTGTAATTGTCCTTAACACACTTATTGTATCCTGTAAGGTCTACTTGTTTCTTTACTGTCGTTTCCTGCCCCCCACCAAGACCATGGACTTTCCATCGACAGTGACCACATATCTGCTTGTTGCTGCTTGATCACCAGTGCCTGGGTCCAGGAGGAACTCAAAGCTGTAAGTGAATGAGTGAACGGCTTATGGCTATGATCGTTTCCTAAGCCCGTCTGAAAGGCACATTCTGTTAGGAATAATTCAACAGTGATTGCTTTCCTGGGTCCTGCCTGCTTAAGTCACTAACCTGACTGGCTAACATAGACCTGGACAGAGGATGACTCCACCAGCCAGGAGGCCACACATCAGTCTCTGCCTGGATGCCCTGCGATCTGCCTAAGAGAGTGGCGCTAAGCCTACTTTCTTGGGGAGCCACTCCCTCCTCCCAAGCCAGCCAGAAGACAGGGACAGTCCCCATGTCTTTTACTAAGTTGGTTTTATTGCCTACTTCTGGGACAGTGGAATCATTTTACAATGTCCTTCAAGTTCCTCGGAAAGCTTCTCGATTACCATTTTTCTCCTGCCCTCTGTGAGCAGTGTGTTAGTGATTTGTTTTTAAACTACCATTCTGTTCTGGTTATCAATCTGTATATTTAAAATGCTAGAAAACGTAAAAGCCTACTGGTTGCTTACTATTACTGCCAGCTTTTATACATTTTTGTGTCAACTAAAAGATAGGAGTTTTTTTTTTTTTTTTCAAGACAAATCAGAAAGAACCATGAGGACATTCAGATCTTTGCTATTTTTACAAACAAATTTCTGAGCAGTATTCTTTCCATGGAAGCGATGAGCCATCTGCCCGTCTTGTTACCCACTCTGAACCAGGAAACAAAGCACTGCGCACAGTAACTGGGGGCTTTTTTCCTTTGAGTTTTTTTTTTAAAAAACAGGAACGAGAACCAATTAAATTAACCACTGCAGGAAATAAATTTCTAGGCTCTCAAGTGTATATTTTAGCCCCAAATCAAGGTTGGGTGGCAAGAAGTAGCCCACCTTTCCGTATTTGCTGAACAGGTTCTTCAGATCTGTCGCACGTGTTGTTGAGGACAGCCCACTAACCCACAGATTTCTACCCGAACTGCTGCCAACACGACCTGGAGCAAGAGGGAGATTATCATGTCACTTCAAAGCATGCTAGGGACAGAAGCATGTTCAAGAGGACAGCCCTCTAAATATCCTAACTGGATCCAATTTCAACCCTTCCAATTCAATCATTCAATTGCTGCCCACACACGTGAGAACTGAAAAACCTGGAGAACAGAAACATGTTTCAGAGTTTCCTTTCTCAAGGGATAATCATGTTTCTTTCAGTTACAAACTGAAATGTCTTTGGATGAATCAAGTTATTGATGAAGGCAGTAGTCTAAAAATTCTTCAGAGATGGTTATTTGGTGGGCAGAAAGATTCTCATGTCCTAAAATAGGATTTTTAGGATCTCATAAATGATTATCACAATAAAAAAAACCCAGAAGCTCACTGATACCAAAAACCAGCCTCCCGATTGTAGAACAGTACATTACAAAAATATTCTTCTATGAGGTAGATCAAATGTATGTCACTATTACAAGGAGATAAGAATATTGTGATGCATGGGAAAAATATCACTAATGTGACTTTGGACTACAGTTAACAGCAATATTGTAATACTCCTAGATCAATGTCAAAGAAGGTACTATATCAGTGCTAAGGGTCAGTAATGGGGGGTCTGGGGTTTTTTCTTTTGGACTAAGGAAAACGTTCAAAACTTTACTAGGCGATGACTGCACAACTCTGTGATGAAAGTGAGAGCCACTGAATGTACACTTTGGATAGACTGTACAGGGCACGGGACTGGGTAACACAGTGAACCATGTGGTGGAAAGACGGATTGTGGTTAAAAGGACAAATACGTGAGTGTTCTCTCCTGAACGGCAAGAAACGTACAGTACTAATACATGACGGCAATAACAGAGGGTAGGGAAAAAATATACCAAGTGTACACTGTGGACCATAGTTTGTGGTAATAGCCTGACCATGTTCTTTCATAATCTGTAACAAATGTTCCAAAACCACGTAAGGTGTTGGGGTGATATATGCATGACTGTTTTGTAAGCTCACAAACCCTCTAATAAATAAATAAATTTTAAAAAGCTTCTCAAAACATTATATAGTTAATTCCAGTACCTCACAATGAAACAATTAAAAAAATTGAATTATGGATTCAAACTATGGGTTATCTGCCGGTCCCTCCCTCCCAAATAAGGGAACCATAGGTGGCTCCTTTCCACATAAATTAAATCATACCTTTTTCATCTTTTATGACTGGCTTTATATCTTTTTCTTCCTTAAAAGAGCTAGAGACAAAAGTTAATGTTATTTATACAGGGAAAAAACCAAGGAGAACTAAATTAAATGTGCTAAAACTGAATACCTACCAGAAAATTAGTCTGAAATAAAATTTTAACAGACACCTTTGCAAACTTATATTGGAAATCTGACCCCCAAAAATACAGGGTCAGATTCTTTAAAGTCAATTTGATTTAGCTGAAGACAATTAGCAATTTAAGAACACAACCATGATAGGTTGAGAAAAGAAAGGAACCAAATCACCCATTAAAAACACACAAAGAGAAATCAAACATTCTTTAGAAGTAAACTACAATTTCATCAGTCTGGCTGGCCAATTGCAGAAAAACAGCTTATGTGTGTCATTATAAATGACCAATGAAAAGGAGATAGCGTCTGGTCTAAAACTGAGAAAAAACAAACCTCATTTTCTGATCAGCGCCCTCACTGGCTGAGGACTCTTTAGGAGCCGGAGGGACTTCATTACAAGCTTCAAAATCAAACTTCTTCACGTCTTCTTTGCTATCTCTGGGTTCTGGGCTTGAGGCTTCCTTGGGCGCTTCCGCGACCTCCTCGCTAGAGGCTTCCGCGTTCTCTGAGGCTGTACTACTCTGCTCAACTGGCTTCTCTAGCCCTACAGGCTCACAGTCCTCCGTGCTCTCGCCATCGCCTGTCTGCTCCACGGGCTCCCTTTTCACTACCGCTAACAGGGTGTCTGCCTTGCTCGACTGAGCTTGTGCTGTTGACTCGCTGGCCAAATCTAAATCACCCTCCTCCGGATGAGCGCTGTCAAAAAGGTCCTCTTCCTCCGCAAGCTTTCTGTCTGGCCCCACGCTACTTGTATCCTGTGCAAATGGCTGCTCCAGCTCGGAACCTTCTTCTTTTACTGGCTCAGATTTACAAGTTTCCCCCAAAATGTCGAGTATTTTCTCATTTTCTACGGATTTAACAGGAATAGAATGGCACAAGGTTTAATTACCAGGGAAATAAAGCAATCACAAATGCGGAACTGGCACGGCTGCCACACTAACATGAAGAGAACGGCTAGCTACACAGAGATTGGAAAACCCGAGGGTACACACAGTTACACTGGTTAAACTACCTGCACTCCAACCGACTACTACATCAAGCGTCTACGCTAGACGGGAGAGATAAGGCCCCCACAGATTTAAACACCCACAGCCATCTGGCTGTTTCTCAACAGTCGTCTTCACGTTTTTGTTCAAGTCTGGGTCTTCCAACTTATTTTCCACAAGTCCAAGGTGCTGAACCGAATGTAATCACCATTCAATGACAGCTCAATTTCCAAATTTCTTTGAATTTCTTTTTAACAGAACAGTCCAATACGAAAACCAGAAACTCTTCCAACGGCGGGAGATATACGCAGTCCATAAGGGGAACAACATGTTGGGAATTTTCATGAAGAAACTCTGTTTTCTCTTCTGGAATCCAGTCACTTCTTAGGTTACAAGTGCCCTTACAACAGCTTTCTCTGCCTTAACTGCATTCATCAAAATGACTGCAGGAAAATATCACAAGATCTGTTTCATGTGCAGAAACACATGGAGGAATCATGGGGGAGGGGCCGGGGGGGATTATTTACATGCCACCCTATGTGGATAGAAGGGTGAAAATCATCACTGCAGCTCACTAAATAGATTTGACATCAAGAAACCAGAACACCACTTCAACAGATCTGGTGATACGAATGGGTTTCCAATCTCTGATCCTTGTATGATCTGGATTGTCCACCATTAAAATTATTTACAAGACCATAACACAGCTTAAAATACGTACGGCTAAAATAAAAGAAAGTAGCGTAAAAACTTTCAAACCATAACTGTCGTGTTTCTCTTATCAGTACCTGGCTCCAAGAGAGGTTCTTCAATATCCTATTTAAAAAAGAAAAGAAAAGCAAATCTACAACACATTTTAAAGACAGGGCAGGTACAGCTCCCTAGCAAATACAGCTTTCAAGCACCTGCGAATAAGTGCTCACTTCAAAAATCTTACTTTGCTCAAGATAATGTATGCAATTCTAAAGTAATGTAGTTGACAAGCTCCTTCTGCCCATTCCTCTCTGGCACAAGCAGATCGGCAGCACTGGGACTCAGCCCGTCCATGTGTGCCCTCATCTGGCCTCTCCTCCTCCACCCCAAGACTGAGCTGACTTCACAGGCTCCGCAGCTGCCAGACTCCCAGGCAACTCAAGAGGTCAGTCACACGGCCAGTCATCCTGATACACCTCATGCTGAATTTAAGAACAAAATATTTCTTCCAACACAAGCTGCAGCTGGATCCTGGTGTCTTTAACAGAACTTTCACTTTAACCTGCTTAAAACCTGTTCCCCACTTCCCACAGTACTTTTGGTGGTTGTCCAGCCCCATCTGTTTCTGCAGCCTAAGCCATGCCCCTCTCTCCCCAACCTTTGTCCTCCCTTGTGAACGTGAGGCACACTCTTTTCCCCCCATCCCCTTGACTTCTGCCCCAAATTCTTTCCCCTTTACCCAGGCTAACTCCTGATCAATAAGGGAGGCTTCCTCCAGGAAGCCTTCCAGACTCTTTCAGAGCCCAACCATCCAAACTTCCCCATCACTTCTTTTACTTTCTAGTTACACACTTATTGATGAGTTACCACCTCCCCCACTAGACTGCAAACTCTGAGACTCTTTTCCTCAACCTCTTATCCTAAGCACGTAGCTCAGAATCAATGCTCACTTATCATCTCTCCATATACCCTTTTATAACCAGGGAAAATTAACCATTCGTTTAAAGTCTCCAAGTGATGCAAAATCCTTACCGCTGTTACTTTGAGGTCCAATGATGAAGCGTCCAAAGTGTTCTCGAAGCCTTCCCCATCCACCTGAAAGAATGAAATGGAAGACTTGGTGGAGATCAGAGTTGTAAATGTCAAGGCCTACCCACGCCTCCCTACTTTCCAGGCAACCTTTGTGTCTATTTCCTTCAAGTGCCTATCGCCATCTGCAAACATACTGCTGGACCAGCCAGTTTCTCGCCTGCCTCCCCCCCCCATCTCCAGGAGTACTCTGGGACACCAGCGTCTTGAGAGTGCCTCACAGACGGTAGGTGGTCTCTCAATATTTGCTGAATGAATGAAGAAATTAAGCACCCAAGCAGGTTATATATACTGGTAACCAACATACATCACCCAGCCACAGAATTTCCAAAGTGAAGCTCAAAAAGAAAATGGTAAACTGAGCACTCCTCTAATTTCACTCGGTAACAATACCTCAAATAATAACTGGGCACTTTCTTCGAGACTACTTTATTTAAAACAAACACTTAACTTGAATTTTTTTTCTTTTTACTATTTTCCAGACAATGTGGGGTTGGGGCTTTTTACCTCAGATACAAAAACAACTTGCCTTTTCCCCTTTTCTAGGTTTGAACCTATGTCCTGGATTATTATTAGCCTAGAACTTAGAAATCGAGTCACACTCTGAAAAAAAAACAACACAAAAACAAACACTTCCACAAAGTCAGCTGCCCGATGCTACCCTAGGGCAAGGTGCGGGCCGATGACCTGACTGTCAGGCTTAAAGTTCAGTCCACAAGGGCACTTCTCCCAAGTTTAAAGCTGTACTGCCCTTCTTTTTGGAGTAATGAAGTTGTTCTAAAAATGTGTGTGGTGATGAACGTACAACACTGCTTATACTACAAGTCACTGACTATACACATTGGATAGATTGTATGGTAAGTGAACATACCTCAATAAAACTGCTTGGAAAAAAAAAACTATACTGCCTTAACACAAACTTAAAAGTGACCCAACTAAAATGTCAGGTTAAAATAATAATCAGTTTTATGATGGTGACGCTACCTGTGGGATTTGAACAAACTGACCACAGCAGGGTTTCTTGACAAGGGGTCCAAGAGCTTGAATTGAAATAAAAAAAACAAAAACAACAACAACAACAAAAAAAAAACCATTATTCTTGTGGAGACGTGTTGGTGCAGGTCTGATATGTTTATTAAGTAATAAACAACGTAGCGTGGACTTAGTAAGAGTTCTGTGTTTTTACTGACTGGCAAAGGGGTCCGTGGAGCAAAAAACGTTAAGTCCTGGACCTTAGGGAGCTCCAGGGCAAAACCCTAGAAAGAAGTTGGGAAAGTGCTCTTAATAACAAAATTAAGCCTTTCTTAACATATATGGATGTTAATAGTGGTTCCCTTATAGTAGAGGGGTTATTCTGGGGGTACAAAAACAAGTGCCTAACCGTGTGCATAGAATATATTTTTAAAATATCAATAGGATTATCTGGATGATATGGTTATAAGCCACTTTTGTTTCCTTCTGTATTTCTTGTTTTTATTTATTTATTTCTTTTGTTTTCCCTCTTCTTTTAAAAGGAACAACTGTTATCAATAATGTGAGCCGTTTATGATTTACAGCATGCTTAGAAAGTGTCTCTCACCCAAATTCCACAAAAATATCCCTAGCACTATAGAAAAGCTATCCATTATGGTTACTGTTTGCCCTATAGGGAGTTTTAAATGGATAGAATTTACCACTAAGGTTTAGGCAGCAAATGCAGTCTTTCTGGTGATTTAGCTGCAGTCTGTTTAACCTACTACAAACATGGTCTTCCTCACAGAAACAACAGCCTGCAACCACACTGGAGGGCCTCGGGGCTACTGCCACAATTTTGCCACGTCTCCAAGTTACCTACAGCATGTTCTGTGAGCTGGGCTGGAAGCTGTCTCAGTTGTGCAGCCACGAATTCCTTACTGTCACAAAGAGAATCAAGGATGCTGTCAGTGCCATCCTCCCCCAGATCGGGGGCACTGCTGTTTTCAACTTCGGCCTCATCCAGCACGCTGATATCCATCATGTCTATGTCCTGCAAGTTCTCCAGACTGGTTTCTACCTCCTCCTTTGAAAAGAAAAAGAAGAGATAAGCAGCCCTGGGCAAAAGAACGCAGAATTCCTGCTGTCAGCTCCACTGTGACTCCACGTACCTGCCCGTCTCTAGAATCTTCCTCCAGGCCATTATCTTCAGTGCCTTCCTCCTCTGCCTTCTGTCCTAATTACAGGATAATTGTTCAGTCAGATAACACTCAAGTTCTGGTCTCACATTAAGTTTTTGCACTATGATGTATTTCCATCTGGGTGAACTTGTTACAATGAAACTAGAAGAAATGTCCTTTCTTCCACTGAGTGTAATTTTGTCTAAGCAAGTCACCAACCAGGACATGAAAATTTAATTTCTATAATACTATCAAAGAATTTTGATTTTTTTTATCAAACATCAAAAACTTCAAAATATTTCAAAACCACTCCAAAATAATGAGCCAAACATCCCCAGAGAAAAATGATCAAAGGACAATCAGATATTTTCCAAAACAAACAAGTCAAAGCAAAACGACAAAGCCCATCTAGAAACCAAAGAACTGCAACTTAAAGTAAATGCCATGGAAATCATATACTGAATTTAAAATTTGTTGGTTCTCCCTATTTTTTATCCATTTCAAACATGCAGGCTGCTTTCTGTGGTTCTTTGGCTCAGGAACTTTTGGCATGGTAAAAAGGCTAAGGCTGCCATAAAACCAACGGTCATTGTAGGGTTTGTGAAAGCAAAAGAACTACTAGAAGCAAATGCTGGGTCTTCCAAAGGCAGGGTGGTATTAGGGGAAGGAGAGTGGATACATCTGAACTTGGCAAGGAAGTAGTCTCCAAGGGTCCATATGTATTGAAAGGCCTTAAAAATGGGCACATACTTTATCCCAGGAGTTCTTCTCTTAGGACGTGCACTAAGATAGCTGACAAGGAATTCAAAACTTAGTATTTATTATACCTAAAACCGCATGCACACACCCCAGTATATGAAGGGCAAATGTCCCAAAGGTAAACACATTTTGCCCATATATGTTTCTCAATGGGGGAGTGGACTGCAATTTGGCAATATGTGGAGGCATTTTTGGTTGTCACGACTGGGGGAATGCTACTAGCATCTCATGATACTGACAGTGGCCAAGGTTGCAGCTCACATCCTACCACGCACAGGACACCTGCCTACCACAAAGAATTATTCAACCCAAACCGTCAACAGTGCAACAGGGTGAGAAACCCTAAGGTATACCACACAATGCCTTGCAACTTGACTGTTAACTACTCAAGGAATTTCGTTTTCTTATGTGTCAGACACTGTACTCTTTAAGCTTTCTTTTAATACCGACAACAACCCTGGAAAGTCTTATTACCAGCATTTGACATGAGAAAATGACTCGGCTCCAAATGTGCAAATTGAAAACTTAGCTGTATCACTTCCCATTAAGCCTTTTTTTTTTTTTAGGTGCTGGGGATTGAACCCAGGACCTTGTATGTGGGAAGCTGGTGCTCAACCACTGAGCCACAGCAGCTTCCCCCCAATTTGTTTTTGTTTTCTTTTTTAGGAGGCACTGGGGACCGAACCTGGGACCTTCCATGTGGGAGACGGGTGCTCAAGTGCTTGAGCCAGATCACATCTGCTCCGGCTCCCAAGATTCTTATTTATAAGTTAAAATCTTGACTGCTTTGTTTTTCTTCGATTTTTTTTTTTAGGTACCGCAGACCGGGGATTGAACCTGGGACCCTCTTATGTGGGAAGCCAGCACTCAATCAATGAGCCACATCAGCTCCCCTGAGTTAATTTCCTCATTTGTTTTGCTTGTTTGCTTTTTTGTTTTTAGAAGGCACCGGGAACCAAACCCAGGACCTCCCGTGTGGGAGGGAGGCACCCAATCGCTTGAGTCACATCCATTTCCGGCTTGTTGAGTCTCTCATTGTATCTCACTGCCTCATCTGATTGTGTCAGCTCACCTTCTTGCTCATCTTCTTTAGGAGACACTGGGAACTGAACCTGGGACCTCCCACGTGGGAGGCGGACGCCCAACTGCTTGAGCAACATCTGCTCCCCCCACACTAAATCTTAACACAGCATATCCTTTAGTAATATACACAACCTCATATTACTAGAATAAAAATTTTAAAAAGTACTGTACACACAGTGAATACTATTATAAACAATAAACTATAACAGTATAATCATAAAAACATTCATAAAATTTTAAACACACCATGCTAATGCAAAGTGTTAATAATAGAATGGTATATGGGAACTATTTCATGTGTGATTCTTCTCTTCTGTACACTCACAACTTCTCTAATTATAAAAAGAAGAAGAAGAAAAAAGTATGCTGACTAAAAATGTTCAGTAATTGCACCCAACTTCTAGACCTCTAAATAGCAGTCTGCAGTGCCCACACAGGGTGTAACAGGATAGCAGCAGACCAAAAAGCTTCCTAAGCAGTGGGAATGACAAAGCAATGCACAAACAGGCTGCATGGCAAACCAAGTGCCTGGTCTGGGGTGAAAAAAAGCCGAAGGGGGTAGGTGACACAGCCTCTAGACAATCACATTTTTATTCCATTCATAACCTAATTCAAAAATGTTATCTTTCCAAGCACACCCACAAATTTTAAAAACCTGGCTTGTTTAGATGCGTTCAGAGGAGCGAACTCTTGCGCAGGTTCGCAAGGACAAAATCTTCTCCCAGAAAGTTTAGCTCCTTTTGAAAGGAGGCAGTTACAAATTTCTGGAATCAGTCCAACTTTGTTGCACAGTGCCAGGAAACAATCGGCTAATTCCTCCCCATCAAACATTTCCATGTCACTAGGAAGACCTCATTTCAGTCACGGAGACCACAGGCGGGTCTAGCACTGCATATGACGACCTGGTGCTCAGACACCTCCAAAGAACATCACCAGCTCCGTGTGGGACACAGACCTGCAGGGACTGTGCTGGGCCCCAAGGGCCCTTCCTCTCTCGGGGCCCCAGGAACGGCTCTGTAAAACGAAGGAGAGGGACCAAAAGACCTTCTAATCCCCAGCCAGGGCTGAAGCGACAAACCTTCGCTTCATACAAATGGAACTTTGCTCTTCTGACAAAACGCTAACTCCAAATACTTCCAATCTGACCTGTGCTTAATCAAGACATGTTTAGATAAATATCCGAAGCACTCAGCTAAGGTTTAGTTTTCCTTACCACTGAAAAACCGTTAGGAGCCAAGAACGTTTTGTTTAGCAAGTCTTGAATCTCAGGTTGTAAACTAGCATCTACATTTAAAAAAAAAAAAAAAAAAAAAAAGAAATTTTTTTTTGTTGAAAACTTATTTCAACGACTTGAAAACAGACTTTTGGATCATGGACAACCTGGCATCTAACCACAGGAGGTGTTTGTTTGTTTCCTACAGTAGACCTGTACTTCACATTTGGATTATCAATGTTTATCTCCAAAATATTGACAGTTACATCAATAGCATAAGCCCATCAATGTTTTAAAATTTAACTTAAATCTTTTGTGTAACCCAACAAAAATTTTGGCCATTCAAAACTTATGTTTATATCTTAAACAATTAGAGGACTTATGGAAAAGTTCTCCCACGTAGATGGTTTTACAACCTTGTGAAGACACCAAAAAACCAAACAAAAAAACCCACTGAATTGTACATTTTAAGTGGGTGGATTTCATGGCTGGCAAATTCTACCTCAATTTTTAAAAATAAATCCTAGTAAAGTCCATGCAAATGCCCCAATAATCCCTTTTGGACCCTAGGGAAGCTGGGTTCTACTCAGTCTTGGGTTGGTGTCATTTTCTTCGGTTTGAAACCCAGTTTTAACTCAGGAAGGAAGCAAGCAGGTGTATTTAATTGCCCAGGTCAGGTAGGGCAACTTAAGAGTTTTACTCTTTAAATTCCAAAGACAAGAGCGAAAATGTTCCTTATGTTTTCCTTTTACTTGTCACCTGCACTTTGCTCCTCCCAGCACCCTTGACATAGCTACTTTGTTACGTGGTGCGGAACAAGCCAGCTTCAGCTTCGTTGAAAAGGAGACTGAGGGCCACAGAGGCTCTCCTCCTACCCTACTCAGAGGGCAGAAAAATGCTAAAAACCCCTTCTCTAAATTCTCTAAACACTCAAGCCCCAAGTAGCAGGAAATTACAAGCGGATACCTTTAACATATCTCTTTGTCTTCTTGCTTGTGACTTCTAAGGCTATGCCAATTTCATCAGGATCTTGCCCTTCTTCCTTAACCGCCTATTAGGAAGAGATGCATTTTACAATGTTATTAAGAGCCAAAGAGCACATGCTGTTCTTTATAAGTAACAACCTCGCAGTAAACAAAGGCAGCTCCCTTCCTTACAGAGAGCAACTCGGCTTCTGCAATCTGGCCTGCAAGGTCAAAAGGCACGGGATGGACCCAGCACAACTTTGGTTCTCTCTGGGCCCAATGCCCAAAAAGACGAGAGAGAGGGATGCTGTGGGAGGTGTGTGAGCTGGGGCAATGACCCAGAATCTGGGTCAATAACCAGTTCCAAAATGGGCAATGATTTTTTTTTTTTTTTAAGGAGGTCCCAGAGATTGAACCCAGGACCTCATACACAGGAAGCAGGCACTCAACCACTGAGCTACACCCACTCCCCTTGGCACTGATCTTAACACTACCTGACCTGCCCCCCCTGGGTAATGATCTCGACACTGCTTGACCTGCTAAATTTAAACTAATAACGGTACAAATAACAACAGGCTTCGCTCGACCCTGCTGAACTTGATCCTGCCAGGGCAAAGGACTGAGCGCTGTTCAAGAGGCCATCGTTGACCTCTGATGAGGAACAACCAACCTCCAGAGTAGGGGGAAGGTTGGTGGTTTCACTAGACAGGTCGACAGTACCTTCCAGGTGTCTGGCAAAAGACTGGATGCTCAATGGTGAACTGAGGAGGTTTCTACCCTCAAGGAGTTTGTTCTAAGGGAAGGGACAGACAAGCCATGTGCCCAAGTTTGTATTAGCTACCTAGGGGTGGGATATAAATACAATAATTAAGGGATAGAAAAGGGCAGGGAGATGGAGCAGAACTTCTGGAAAGGAGGTCAGGCAGAGGAGACATCTCAGACAGACCCCAAATAAGAAGGTGCCAGAAAGAGGAAGTCGGGGCAAGGGGGGAAGGCAAGTGCAAAGGCCCTGGGGCAGGAACAAGCGTAGATCTCTCTCCCGTAAGATCTCAAAAGGTTCGTCGGACACTCAATACGAGATCGGCGACCCTATTTCTCAGGGGGAGGAAACTGAGGCCCAGGGAGGGAGAAGCACTTGCACAAGGTCAGAGCCCAATGCTCAAATCCGAGGCCCAGGGAAGAGTCCAGAGACCACCCTGGAGGCTTGGAGGACCGGCCTTAAGAGCACTTAACAGTGAGTAGCTGGAAGAAAGGTAAGGATAGGCACAGAGAGGGTGGGTGACGGAACAAGGTCACACAGCTGGACCCCCAGGTCCCGGCTGGCCGTGCCGCGGCGTCGCGCGCCACCCCCGGGGCACCGAGTCGCCTCACCTTCTTGAGCCGCTCCATCAGGGCGCTCTTGTTGCCGCCGGTGTCCAGGTTCCGCTTCTTCAGCTCCGCCCGCAGGTCGATCACCCGCAGGTCGCTGAGCCGCCGCGTCCCGCTCTCCGAGGCGCCCGAGCCGACAGCGCTCGCGCTAGAACTCGAGTCGCCCGAGCCTGCTGCCAGAGTCTCCGCCATCCTGGGCTTGCCGTCTCCGCCTCCGACTTCCCACAGCGCCGGCGGCTGTAGCGGCTCTAAGCACAAAATGGCGCCGCCTAAGAGGAAAACGCACTCGCTTCCTCCCGCCCCGCTTTTCGGCCGCGCTTGCGCGCCGCCCCAACCAGCGAGCCGAGCAGCAGGCGCGCTCGCGCGTCGCCCAACCGCACGCTGCCCGCCACAACGCGCAGGCGCCGTAACTGCAGCACGCATGCGTCGCGGTCGTTCGCGGCGGGAGGCCGCCGGGGCGCGGCGCGCCTGCGCACACCCCCTCCGAGGCGCGCACCACGCATGTGCAGAAGCGACTTGAAGGGTCGGCCTGACGCGGAGCGCGCCTGCGCAGGAACGAGGCGGGCTGGGGCGGCTGGAGCGGTTCCCTCGCAGGCGGCGCCATTTTGTGCTAGGAGCCGAGATAAAACCGGCTCGGTTCTACGTGAAGTGGGTGGCGGAGCCAGGGTCCCTGGAATGGCGGAGACTCTGTCAGGCCTAGGCGATTCGGGTGCGGCGGGCGCAGCGGCTCTGAGCTCCGCCTCGTCGGAGACCGGGACGCGGCGCCTCAGCGACCTGCGGGTGATCGATCTGCGGGCGGAGCTGAGGAAACGGAATCTGGACTCGAGCGGCAACAAGAGCGTTTTGATGGAGCGTCTGAAAAAGGTGGCGCCCGGGGTCCTGGGGGGCGGTGGGGGTGAGGGAGAGGTGGGGTGGGGGTGGGGATCCCCTTGTCTCGGGGGGGCCGGCCCTCATTGCGGCCTGCGCCGGGGCCTGGCGTCGGGGCCGCTCTCGGCGTCTCCCGGCTCCTTCCAGGCCCCGGAGGGAGCTCCGAGGCCCGCCGGGCCCGCATCCCAGCGCCGCAACGGGGCGAGGAGAAATGGACAAACACAGCGCGGCGCGATGGGGAGAAACCGGGGCGGTCGCGGCCGAGGGCGGCTCTGGCCTGCCACGGCGCCGAGGGCCGGGCCTTCATTGTGTCACCCCCTGCCCCCAATCTCTTCCCCGGCCGTGGACGGGGAGACCCGGCATCCCCCTCCTTTTGTCGGCCAGATCGAAGGACTCGACCAAGGTCACGCGGCCGGGAGGAGGAGGCGTCGGGATTTGAACCCAGGCGGTGCTCGACTCTCGAGAGCTTGCTCCGGGGGTGGCAGGGGTGGGGGTGGAGCTTAGCTACGAAGTATTAGTTCAGGAAAATATTCCCTTCCCGGGGTGGTGAGGGAAAAAAAAAAAGAAAGAAAGAAAAAAAGAAAAAAAAAAAACGTTTTGATGATTCGCCAGCACTAGCCCGGGGGTGTAAGAGAGGCAGAAAAATGGCATTTGCAGGCCGCGATCAGAAATGGGAATGCAAAAACACAGCTCAGACTTGGCCAAGAGTGTGGGTGGGCTCTGCCAGCCCCCAGTGGCCTGATCTTGGGCCAGGGAGACGTTTAACCCCTGTGGAGTTTGGTTTGTTGTTTTGCTATAAAAAGAGAGGGGGGAAAAAAAAATAACAGTGCGGGCTTCCACCTCGGGGTTAAATAGGATAGCCGTGAAGCGAGCTTGGCGTCTTGCAATATTCAAGGGCTGGTTTTCGTAATTCACTTTCCTTTTCAACGCCACCATTTTGTCACCTGCAAAATAGGGGCTCTAATCCCTGCCCCGAGGGGTTTATGCTGCCGAGTCCCAGTGTGGCTCAGCGACACGTTAGCGCCCTTCAAGCTCCCCTACATTTTTCTGGCTCTTGTGGGTTTCTCTCTTGGCTTTTCTCCCCGCCTCCTTGAGTCTTGGGATGGCCCAGGAGTCATTGCTCAGCCTCCCCACTTGCCTCCCAACGCCAGCCTGCAGACAGAGGGGGCCAACTAGTGACTCGTTTTACCCTTTTGTCTCCCAAACAACTGAAGATCCGGTTTTTTATTTGTGATAGTTATTACGAAGGAATAGGGGTTATTTTCTGTTTCTCTTAGGAGGAAAATGAAACTGATTTGCCCCGGGGTCACTTGGGCCTTTCTGAGTCAAAGATGGGTTTCTCTTCCTGGGGGTGCTGCCTTCCTTTTACTCAGGGCAGGAAGTTGGCGCATCCGAACATTTACCTGAGAGCAGACAGGAAGGCTGGCGACTGGGGAGATGGGATCCATACTCTTAGCCACCAGGGCTTCTCATCAACAAAGCCATTTAGAGGGGGCTTTGTCCTCTCCTCCCAAGCAAAGCTGATGTGATGCATTGAACCTTCCAATCAGGCTGGAGGCTGAGAAACTGGTTTGTGGCTTTTAGAGATCACCCATCACTGCCGCCTCTGGGAGGACTAATCCATCCCTCCTTCCTTCTCCCTCCTTTTGGTTTCTTAGGGCTGTGGTGCCACCACATAAATACTGGCAGCCCATATTGTCATTTGCTACCCTGCCCAAGCAAGTCTGGAATTACTGATCTTCTCTTTAGCTCCTTCTGCTGTCATCCAATTAGTGTCCTTTTCTTGGCTTATTTTTCTAGGAAGGACAAAAGAGCAAGAGGTGGTGGGAACACATACAGCATAATTTGTCAAAGCCGATGAGGATGGCTCATAGCACGCAGTCCCCCCAGGAAAGACCCTGTGAACACTGCACCCAGGGGAGACTCACTGAGGGGCCAAATGGGACACCCTGCCTTGGGCGTTCACCCCTTCTGCTGCTGCTGCTGACAGCTCAGGACTTCTCTGTTGTTACATAAGCGTCTGTTCCCAGGAAGAGGGACTTTGTGGTTGTGCTTTCCCTGATCTCAGGAGAACTCCAATTTCCACTTCTGGCTTCTGTGAGAAGAGATTTTCTTTGCTCTTGGTACCGAATGAGGTGTGGAGCCCCTGAACATCATTCTAAATTCAGATTTTCCAAGCTGGGAATATCTGGGACTTCCCAGATATTCCATACAAATAGAACGGTTTTTGGAGTGGGTTCAAGTTAAACTTGTGCTCACAGGATAGCGTGGGAGAGAAAAAGTCACCAGTGAAACCTAAACACGCTCTGTTCCTGGGAGTGCTATCACTGCCATGTTCAGTGCTGACTTGCTGGATGTGCCAGGCCCTGTGCCGAGCATGTGGGGGGGCTGTTCAGGGAGTGACTGGAGCTCACGGGCATGGCCAACAGGGTTTGCTGAAGTGATTAAGATTGGATGAGGGGATGCCTGTCACGTGTGATGCCGCACCTAACACGCAGTACCCACAGAGCTGGCGAGAGTTAGTTATCTACCCAGACAGACCCGGTTACAGGCACATGGAGGAGCCAGGGAGGTTAAACAACATGTTGTTGAGTCGAGTCATGGGAAATTGGAAAGTGTGCCTTTCCCTTTTTAAATTATTCCTTTGGACCTAGGAATAGGATGAACCAGGTTGTGGTGATGATAATGTTTAAAATAAGCCTAATGTCAGTAAAGTGTAAGTACTTGCTTTGCATGTATTATAGCGTGCTTAGAACAGCCTTGGGGGGGGCAAGCAGCAGGCAGGTCCAGCTCTCAACCATATGCTCTTGAAGGTTCTATAAAAGTCAGTCTCTGCTGATTTTTTGGTCAATTTTTCTTTTTTACTTTCCCTGTAGGCAATTGAAGATGAAGGGGGTAATCCTGATGAAATTGAAATTACCTCTGAAGGAAACAAGAAAACATCAAAGAGATCCAGCAAAGGTAATGGATTTTATAAATATTTTGAATGCTGAGAGCTTTCTTCAAAACTACTCTCTTTGCTCATTTTTCCTCATTTACTTGGCCGTGGTTTGGATTTGTGGACTGCCCTGTGGAATCAAAGGGCCTAAAATGAAGCTTTGTGTTTTCTTTCAAGATCCCTTCTCTGTATTTTGTTACCATGGTACCTGGAAATCTAAACAGGATGGAAAGCGCATGCACGCCTTTATTCAATTTCCTCTGTAGTGTAGTCAGCAGCCCTTGCTTCCCCAGACCCTTAAAATTCTTTAAATACAGAGTATTTAGGACTGCTTGCATCTTCTGTTGTTCTGACTTGCAGGAAAGAACTTGTTTTTTTAAATACCACCTGGCTGAAACAATTGTTGGTTTTAGAGACATTTCTCTCAAAAACTGCTTACAGAGCCAGACACAAAAGGACAAATACTATACAAATGCATTACTATGAACCAAATATATTGTGTAATATATTGTTTGATTCAAAAAAATTTACATGTAGCCGTTACATTTAATTGAGAAATGTATATATTTATTCATCTGTGTTTGCTTTTTAGTTTTTAATTGTTTATGTTTTCGATTATTAAATGTACAAAATAAAGTTTAAAAAAAAAAAAAACTGCTTACAGAACAAAAGCCACATTCCGTATGTTAATGACCCTCCCCATCTGACTCAAATCTCCCTTTCCCACTTCTTCCTTGCTCAACTCCCTCTGCTACACCTCAGCATCAGGTAGGCCTCAAACACACAGCTCACTCTCTCGATCCTCTGTGCCCTTGCCTACGCACTCTGCCTGCTCCTCTTCTCCATCTGTCAGCATTCCAGGCCTGCTTCATCCAGAAACAGCTTCTCACCCCACCAGTGGTAATTTGGCTCCGCTTAGATCTTCTGCATGCCCATGGCCTAGCTCCTTATACCTTGATTTAATACTGTGTTATCCTGCCTCTGTCATAACCAGGATGTTGAGGGCAGGGACCGTATCTTCCTTGTCTTCCCTTCTCAGTATTAATTCAGTAACGTTCAATTGCTTTTTAGGAAAGAACCATCTAAAACAGAGCATTTGGCCTGTTCTGAAAGTTCTCTTGATATTTGAAGACCATGTTACTCAGGCCTCAAAACAAAAATGTTAATATTCATGTTACTCTGTACCTGGCCGGTAACAAAGACTTGGGTTTGACCAATGTCAGCCATACTGTTTTGTGTAAGTACTGGGATAACCGCGGTGAACTCACTTTAGAATGAGGTCACTTTTCTGTGGTCTGTGGTACAGTATGCATTTTTGGCTTTGCCCAGGCAAATGTCTGTGCCAAGACAAAGAATACTGGAAAATAGACGTGCAAAATAAAACCGATAGTTCAGGGAACAGTAATTGCAGTGGGAGGTAATAGAGCTAGTGGATCTCCTTTTCACTTTCTTTTAATAAGGAATAACTTCTGTGCAAAAGTTTTTTAAAATACAGACATGCACTAAGTGAAAAAGTATAGATTCTTCTTTTCTAACAGCTTGATAGTAATTCTCCATGTGAATTTACCACAATTTAGCTCATCAGTCTCCTTATGAGCCTGCTGAGGTTGTTTGCAATTTTCACCTAGCATTTCCAATCTTCAGTGCTGCCATGAACCAGAAGTATTTCTGTGTAGTTTTTGATAAATTATTTGAAGTGGAATTGCAGGGCCAAAGGATATATGTGCATCTTAATATAGTTACTGGCATAAGCTCTACTGGTTAATAACTATTAATTAACCAGTTTCTTTAACTCGTTAACACTGGATAATTATCTTTGTAAATGTTGCCTATTGTATAGAGGAAAAGTATTTCATTCTATTAGTTTGCATTTCTCCACAGGTAGAGTTTTCATGGAGCCTCTGGTAATTGCTCATTTGTATTTTCTGGATTGCATTTTCATGCCCTTTGCCCGTTTTCTACTGGATTGTTTGTCCTATTGAGTTACAAGGGCTCTCTATTGAAAGGTTGCCAGTGTTTTTTCCCCAGTCTGTCTTTTGACTGTACTTATTTAGAGTGTTTGAGGCATTAAAGTTTTAATTATTTTATATAAACAGCTGCCAACCTATTCTATATGGCTTCTAGAGTTTGTTTTTAAAAAATCCCTCCTCTATCTTGGAAAGTAGTATTTATTGTGCTTTTGGTTTTTATTTTTATTTTTTTACATTTGGATTTTTAATTTATTTGGAATTTATTTTTGCATAAATTAGTTTGATATTGGTAGCAACTGAATATGTAGAACGTTTGTTACCCCAGAAGAATCCCTCATCTTCCTTTCTGGTAACTTCCCCCCTCCCCAACCAACACTGGGATTATTTTTACCATAGGTTAGTTTTGCCTGTTAGATTTGGTATAAAATGGAACCATGCAGAACAAACTCTTCTGCTCGGCATACTTCCATTTTGGTGTTCTCATAACATTTTGATATTTAATAGGACAAGTTTGTAAATCTATTGAATTGTTTTCAACTTTTTCATCATTAGATGCTTATCAAGATTTTAACTGATAATAGGAGTCTTTTGATCTGTTTTGATGAACAAATAAGATAGTTTTATACAAATAATTTGTTTAGCAGAATCTTTTTTATCATGATTTTCAGCAAAAGAAATTTCTTTGTATTGATATTACTAGAAAATCCAAATTAATGGAATGTTTTGTGGTCCTTGAGAATATTTTATAATCAGAGAGGCGTTACTGATTTGTTTTTGTATGTTCTGACATAATTTCAGCCTTATAGAAAACCATATGTTTACATTTGAGTACATTTGCTTTACTCTCCTCCCCCCCCCCCTGCCCCCCCAATATATAAATTCTTGAATGGTGTGAATAAGATAAGATGCAGGGATGTGTCCCTTTGTCCTGTATATTTTAGTATTTCCTGAAAACGGGAACATTATCTTACAGAACCATGGTACGGTTATCAAAATCAAGAAAGTACATTGATGCAATACTATTACCTAATTTTTGGGCTTTATTCAGATTTAGTCATTTGTTCCAATAATGGCCTTTATAGCACATTAAAACAATAAAAATAATCCAGGATCATGCATTGCATTCAGTTGTCATGAATCTTAGTTTCCTTTACTCTGGAACCATTCCTAGGACTTTTCTTTGTGTTTGTGATATTACTGTTTTTGAAGAGTACAGGCCAGTTGTTTGTTTGTTTGCGTGTGTGTAGCCTGTTTTTCACTATGGGTTTGTCTTGGATATGTTGGTTTTCTTTTTTTTTTTGCCCCATGATTAGATTCAGATTATATATTTTTGTCAGAAATACCACTAGAAGTGTTATGTTCTTGCATCATATCTGGAGGCTCATGCTGTCAAGATTTTTTTTATTGTGGTAACATATGTACAACATAAAATGTCCCATTTGAACCACTTTCAAGTAAACAGCTCAGTGGTATTAATTACAGTCAGTGTCGTGAACCATCACATCACCGTCATCCAGGACCAAAACTTCCATCACCTCAAACAGAAACTCTATACCCATTAAACATTAACTCTCCATCACCTCACCCCACCCTTGCCCCTGGTAACCTCTAATGTATTTCTGTCTATGGATTTGCTTAAGTCTTTCCTATAAGTACTGTCATACGGCAATTGTCCTTGCACATCTGGCTTGGGATGTATTTTGAATAATGCTGCTATGAGTACTAGGTTACAAATAGCTGTTCGAGTCCCTGCTTTCAATTCCTTGGGGGTGTATACCTAGAATTGGGATTGCTGGGTCATGTGGTAATTCTATATTTAGCTTTCTGAGGAACCTTTCCATTGGCTGTGTGGACCATTTTACATTCCTACCAACAATGTCTCCACCGCCTCCCCAACTCTTTTCTTTTTTTCCTTCCTTGTACTTTTTCTTTCTTTTTTTTTTTTTTTTTTCTTTTCCAAGTCATATCCTTGTAGTGTGTATGAAGTGGTATCTCCTTGTGGTTTGATTTGCATTTCCTGAATGGCTAATGATGTTGATCATGTGCTTAATGGCCAGTTATCAGATACATGGTTTGCAAATATTTTTACCATTCTTTGGGTTGTCTTTTCACTTTCTTGATAATGTCCTTTGCACAAAAGTTTTTAATTTTGATGAAGTCTGACTTATTTTTTCTTCTGTTGTTCATTTTTTTAGTATAAAGAATTCATTGCCTAATACACGGTCCTTGAAGATATTTTCGCTGTTTTTGTAATGAGACGTTTATAGTTAGTTCCTCTTTAGGTTGTTGATCTTTGCTTAATTTTTGACGTGTGGTGTGAGGGGAGGGTTCCACTCTGGTTTTTTGGCTGTGCTTCAGTTTGAACCCTTACTGTTCCTATTTGACTTGGACCATATGACAAAGTGGTGTTGACCAGGCTGCTCCACTAGAAAATTACTCTTTTCCCTTTGTAATGTATCTGTAGGAAGATATTTTGAGACTATGTAAGTTCATCCTCCACAAATTTCAGCATCCGCGGATTCTTTTTTGAATCTGTTTTTAGGATGGTTTCCAAATAGTCATTTTCTAATTTCATTATTCCTTTAACATTTGTTAACCGGTTTCTACTATAAGGAATAGCTTGCCCTTCTTCCCTGGCTGTCTGTCATGGATCCTTTCTTTCTTTTCTTTTCTTTCTTTTTTTTTTTTTTTTTTTTTTGAGGTACCAGGGCCTGGGGGTTGAGCCTGGACCTCATATATGGGAAGCCGGTGCTCAGCCACTGAGCCACATAGGCTTCCCCAAGTTGATGTTTTGTTTTTGAATTTTCAGGAGGCGCTGGGGAACTGAATCCAGGACCTCCCATGTGGGAGACTGGCACTCAACTGCTTGAGCCACGTCTGCTCCCACTCCCAAGATTCTTATTTTATTTGATAAGTTGCAATCTTTACTGTTCTTTTCTCATTCTTTCTTTCTTTTCTTTCATTTTTTTTTTTGTTTTTTTTTTTTTTTTTTTCCCCCCCCAGGTACTGGGGTCCAGGCATTGAACCTGGGACCCTCGTATGTGGGAAGCCAACACTCAACCACTGAGCCCCATCAGCTCACCTGAGTTGGTTTCTTTTGTTTCACTGGTTGTTTGTTTTTGTTTTTTCTAGGAGGCACTGGGACCTCCTATGTGGGAAGCATGCGCTTAACTGCTTGAGTCACTTCCACTCCTGGTTCTTGTCTATTTGGATGCTCAAATTGTCTCAGTAGGATTCCCTTCAAGCTGGCTCCTTTGTCTTTTTGACATATCTGCATCTTTTTTTTTTTTTAAAGGAGGTACCAGGAATTGAAACCGGAACCTCGTACATGGGAAACAGGCACTCGACCACTGAGCTAAACCTACTCTCCTAGCCAATTCTCTCCCTCCCCGCCAAGATGGCTCTCTCATCTCTTTGCTCATTTCTTCTTTAGGAGGCACCGGGAACTGAACCCCGGGGCCTCCCATGTGGAAGGTGGGCACCCAACTGCTTGAGCCACATCTGCTTCCTGCTTGTGTTCTTTTGCTTGCTGTCTGCTTGTTTTTCCTTGTTGTCTGCTTGTTATTTTTCCTCAATATCTGCTAGGTTGTATGTCTTCTTTAGGGGGAACCGGGAACCAAACCTGGGACCTCCCATGCGGGAGGCAGGCACCCAGCTTCCGAAGTCACATCTGCTCCCACATCATTCTTTGAGAACTTCTTTACTTTCTGGCCCAGAGGGTATTAGACGCTCATCTTGTACTTTACTGCCCCACCTTTGGGGTCAACCATTTATTTCAAGGAACTCTGGGTCCTTTTTGTGAAAAGGTATTAGAAACCAAGATCTGGCGCTTTTCTACTAAGGCATCAACTCCTTTCAGGCCAGTGCCAGGTGTTTGTAAGGTCCGTTGTGCTGGATGTGCCTCATGAAAGTGAGTGCTGTGAAAGCAGTCTGAAGTAAGCCAAAGACAGCTGAAGAAATGTGAAATAATAAAGGGGCTACTATTAACAGATTATAATTGAGTATTAGTTGATGCTCTTGAGTTTGTGAGGTGGCAGTTATCTGCAAGTCAAAGACTAAAGCAGATATTACCAGATGAACATGGAAAATACATATAGTATTCAGGAGTAAATTTTTAAAACTAAGGGAAGCGGATGTGGCTCAGTGGTTGAGTGCCTGCTTCCCCTACACAAGGTCCTAGGTTTGATCCCGGGTGCCTCCTTTAAAAAAAAAAACTAAAGGAAATAGTTTGTAACAAAGCCATAAAACCCTTACTGAAAGAAAAGAAGACATGACCAATTTGGGAAAAGTTTCCCAGATGTGATGACTTAAAGTTGTCATTTCCTCCCAAAATTCTCTAAAAAGGAACTTTTAAATTTCAGTTCTAAAATTAATCTAGAAAAAAATTTTTTTGAAAAAAAGTAAAACAGTGAAGGAGACATGGTCTCATTTTAATGGTAGGATTCTGGAAACTGGAGAGTTGGAGGATTTGTTCATTTCAAACATGACACCAGGGATTTTTCAGTAGATGACATTGGAACAGTTGGCTGTCTGAAAACTGGGAAAAGCTCCATTCTTATCTCTTTCCATGCAAAATATAAATTGCAGCTAGGATAGTATTTTTATGAAATAGTGATAGGGAAGACCTGAAGTGAAGCTAAAACTAAGTGTAATATATATACTTTTTTTTTTTTTTTTACTATCAAACTGACAAAAATTTACAATTCCTAATACCCCATTTTGTCAAGAATGTGAGAAAATGAGTGCTTTGTTGGAGATGATATATTATTAGTACAGCATTTTTTGGAGGACACTAAACCTCTGGAATGTCCACAGCGTGCGATATATAGTGCATAAAAATATCCTGAGACCTTTTATTGAATAAAGAATGTTACAGAAATTAGGTAAATAATTATAAATATATGTTTGTGAATGCCTAGAGAAATGTCTTGAAGGAGAACCAAGCTAGTTACAATGGTTACCTCTTAAGAGGACCCCGGGGAAAAGGGAGACTAGTGTTTTATTTCGTATGCTTCCGAGTGTCTCTTTTTTTCTTAGTGAAGTAAATTTAACGTGAAGTGAGTGAATATTTTAGTAAACGTGTTTGTTTGTATAGCTAAATAAATATACTTTTGTAATAAATAAACATAGAAAGAAAAGTAATGAAGCACTCACACGTAGTACTCCGGACTAGGTGCCCTGGAGTTCAGCAGAGGTCAGGGGAGGCGCTCCAAAGGTGAGTTTGGATAGGATCTCTGAGGCAGAAGCATAAGAGAGGGGAAAGAGAAATCCCAGGCGGGGGCGGGTTCGGGTGGACAGGGCGGTGGCCTGTACTTTGAGGCCAGTAACAAAGATGAAGCTTACTCTATGGTAGAAGGGTTTGAGGACACGTTTTTCCTTGGTACTAAAGACAGATGGCTCTTTTATTGTTTATTTATTTTGCCAGAGTTCTATTTTCCATTCACGTTAATTTTGGGTTGTTTTGAACACATTGTTTTTCACCTTTGGAAAGTTGGGGTGTCTTTTGCCAAAGACCGGTTGTCCTGGCAGGAGTATACTTTGTTTATTAAAGACTACACTTTCTTAAGAACACTCTCTTGCCATTTCCAGTCACTTTTTACCCTGGGAGAATTCTCTCCCCCTGGAAGGGATTTGAGCCACAGCGTATCTGTGCTTCCTGTTTAGGAGGAAAGTTGCTACAAAAACAAACGAAAAAAAAACTCTTGTTGATAAAAACCCACAGCCTTTCTTGTGAAAAGCAGAAATGCAGTACTAAGGGTGGCAAGGTTGTGGTCCCCTACTTAATTCTGTGCCTAGCTCTAGTAACTAGAAAAGAATTTTACGAAAATCAACATACATGTTCTAGAATGCTATCTGTTCTGTCCAATAGAATCATTCTGTGGGTCTTCCCAGCATATTTACAAAGACCACTGGGTTGTGCTCCAAATGGTTTTTTGAAACTCAGAGTGAGTTTTAACATAGCACAATAGCCACTGATTTCCTAAATAAGAAATAACTCAAAACATTAATTAGAATATAGAAAAACCAGTTGGTATGTACTTACATGTTAAAAGGAACTTTTTGTTCCCATAAAATTAAAAGTAGTAGAGGGGGCGGGTATAGCTCAAGTGGTCGAGTGCCAGCTTCCCATGTATGAGGTTCGATCACTGGTACCTCCTTAAAACAAACGAACCATCCAACTCGGGGGAGCTGGTGTAGCTCAGCGGTTGAGCGCCAGCTTCTCACCCGGCCCCGGTATCTCAATGAATGAGTGAATGAAAGTAGTGGAAAACTGGTAGAAAATATGTGTCATATATATGAAATACAAAAGAGCTCTTAAAACTGAAGGGAAATAGGACAGAAGTTTTTTAAATGGGGAAAGGATATATAAATGAGAGATTTACAAAAGTACCAATGATCATCAACAAAAAAATTCAACCTAAACAGTAATCAGGTAAATTTGGATTAAAACAAGGAACCCTTTTTTCCTAGCACATTGGCAAGGATAAAGAAAAATAGCTAATTTTAACAAAGATTCAGAAAGATTGACACTTTTTTTACTCACTGTTGATGGAATGAAACAACCTTCCTCTAGGACATTTTCATGTTTTGGTTTTTGTTTTGTTTTCTTTAGTTTTTCCTTTTTTAACTCTTAAAAATGTACATACCCTTGTGCAAGGCATGAGACTGTATAACACGGTGAAGCAAGTGGTAGATGATGGACTGTGGGTAACAGTACATATATGAGAGCATGCGCTCATGAACTATATAACAGATGGACAATACTAATTAACATATGGTGTTAATAATAGGGAGTGTATGGGAAATCTATACCAAATGTAAGCTCTGGACCATAGTTGGTAATATTATTTTGGTGATGTTCATAATCTCAACATTTTCCACAACAATGCAAGTTGTTGGCGAAGGGGTGATGTATGGGAATTTTGCATGTTATGCGTGATTGTTTTGTAAGCTCATAAATTCTCTAATAAAATGTACATACCCTTTGTCCTGGGGGTGCCATTCTGTAGCTGTGACATAAGATAATAATTATCTACGTGCAGTAAAAGAATTACCAGGACATTCATTCTTATAAACCTTTTCTTAAATTTCCATCCATAAGTATTAATTGGCTCGATGTTGCTATGTCCATATAACCCTTTTTAAAAATATGGAAAGGTGTTTAAGTGAAAAAGGGGTTATAGAACAGCAGTGTCCTTTTTGAAAGCAAAGTGCCTGTTTATACATAGAAAAATACAGGAGATCTGTATGTCAGTGTTTAGTAGCACAAAGGTTAAGTCTAGATGGTAGAATTATGAGTGGCTTTGATTTTCTTCCTTTGGTTTGCTCTAAGTCATTGTCCATTTATGTAGTGCTTAGAAACATGGCTTAGGGCTTATGGAAATGAGGTTTCTCTCTTCTGGCAAATGTATCTCGTGATCTCATGTTGTAAATGATTACCTCTTCAGGGCGTAAACCAGAAGAAGAGGGTGTGGAAGATAACGGGCTAGAGGAAAATTCTGGAGATGGACAGGTATGTACAGCCTTGGCATGGCAGAGAGTACATCACCTTGGTGAATGGACCAAATGGCAGTCACGTGATTATTTCTTTTTGTTTTTTTCACAGGAGGATGTGGAAACCAGTCTGGAAAACTTGCAGGACATCGACATGATGGATATCAGCGTGTTGGATGAGGCCGAAATAGATAATGGAAGCGTAGCTGATTGTGTAGAGGATGATGATGCTGATAATCTCCCGGAGTCCCTTTCTGATAGTAGAGAGCTAGTAGAGGGAGAAATGAAAGAACTTCCCGAGCAGCTTCAAGAGCATTCTGTAGGTAACTTGGCAGTGTCTCTAGAAAAGTACTCTGTATATATCAATTACAGAAATAACCATAATAGATAAAAATCTTACATGTGGAATTAAGTTCTGTTTTAAATGCTGATTCAGTAGAATAATGGTTAATCCATTTACATGTAAAATTCAGATGATTCTAAAATCACACTTTGCTTCACGAAAAAGTGGTGTCATGAAATACATGAGCATACCCTGTCCATTTGCATGATGCAGCATTGCACATTTTGAGGCCAGCCATTCAAACCTTCCTATTACAGGGAGTTGCTTGGTCTGGAAGTGTGGCTTAGATGCCTTGAAAATACTAGTACACTATGCTTTGACAATGTCTTTAAAGCCTGTGCGTTTTTCATGTTAGAAACAAATCAAGTGTGTAATAAAATTAGGATGGGTATGATTTATTGAACTCTTATCTGCCAGGCTTTGGGCATTATGTCCTTTAATCTTTGTAACAACCATGAGATGTGGGTATTGTTACCCATTACTCCATTTTCCAATTGAGGAAATAAAAGCATAAAGAGATATTTCCAGCTAACCAAGCTCATAAGAGAGTAAGAATTAAGACCAGACCACCTCCAGGGTCTGTAACTGAGTCCATAAGTTTAATTAGATGAGGATGAATATCTATGAGGTAGTCAGAAAAAAACAATGAACATTGAAGCCGTGAGGCATCTCAGTAGGGACCTTTATATGTTGGTTAAGGAGTAGGTGCCATGTTTTATTGTGGTCCTCGGATCTCAGACAATGAGCGTCTCCCAGATAGTCCTGTGGGAAGGAAGCCCTGTTCACTGCCAGTCAGTCCAGTTCTGCCATTCCTCCAAATATTTTTGCATTTTTCCTTTTGGAACTGGTCTGAGTATCCTTAGAGGTTGCAGATTGTCCTCTTTGAATGATGGGTTTGATTTGAGAAATGCCTGGAAGTCATTTTGATACAAACCTGGTGTACGGGTGTTGTATGATTTTCATGGGTCTCATTCCACTGACTTTCTAAAAAGGAGTACCAAAACCATCTGAGCAGTTGCAGGAAGCACACACCCTTCCTCACTGGCTGCATTTTTTTTTTTAAAGGCTGTTTTTTCCCCTGGTTAAGAAAACAATAATTTGGTAACAAAAGACTGGAAACATCCTAAATGTCTGTCAGCTGTGATTTGGTGAGAAGCAGAATAGTTTTGGAGTTAGAGTGTAGACTCTGCAGGTCTGCCTTTTCCTGGCTTTGTGACCACGGCCAAGCTCTAGAACATCTTTGGTCCTCTGTCTGCAAAAATAATACGTTTGGGCGGGTTAAATGAAAGCCAGTCTATCATGTGCTTCGAGCAGGGGCCATCCCCGTTTGCTGTGGTTGTCTGTGGCTGTTTTTGCACTGCAGTGGCAGCCTTGAGTAGTTGCACCCGAGACCGTCTGGCCTGCAGAGCCCAAGATACTTACTGTCTCTGACCCTTTACTGAACAAGTTTGACATGCTGCCTTACAGCAGTGCCTCGCCATATTCAGAGGGCTATTGTTAATGTCACTACAGAATGTGTTTTTATTACCAGTAACTCAGTCCCTCCAGCTCTGTAACCATTGAAATGAACTCAACAAATCTACATGAATTCTCCAAGAAGGAAATGGGGGTGGGGGAAGGACAAGGTACAGAGTAACTGCCAGTGTTCATGCAGCGAGGACACATGTGCACCAGCCCTCTCTTCAGGATGCACAGGAGAGCTGCTTGCATTTGCAATGGGGGAAGGAGTGGAGTGGCAGTTTCCAAGGTGCAGCCTTTCGTGTCTTGAATTTTTTGATGATGTGCATGTGTTTCCTAGGCAAGTAAGGTAATGATATAATGCATGCTCATTATAGAATAGTTGAGGAAAGAAAAAAACCCTCAGAAATACCAACACTCAGCACTTTATAGTAGTCAAAATTACTTTGATTCACATAGCATCTGAACGACTTTTATGTTTGTGAAATTCCTTGCCTTATTGGGCAAAGCCCATCTCTTAGAGTAGAAGTTCCACATTCCATTTATTTTGCCCTGCAGGTGGGGCATCAGAGACAGTTCACCTGGGCTTTGCCAGCCCTGGGCTCCTGTCTCCAAGCCATTCCAGTCTGGTGGTACCTGCCACAGGGACAGCAATCCCAGTGTCAGTGAAACCCAGGACTGGGCAAGCTTGTGGGAGCCACAGAAATCAAAAGAATCCACTCTGCAGCGTGATTCTACACATTATCTTGTAAGAGCAGCCCCCAACCCTGGCACTCTGACCCACCTCGAATGCCTGTGGAGCTGGCTCCTACAAACGCTCCCTGCTTTTAGTGGAGTTCTTTCTAGTCTACCTGTAGATACCATTTACATGCAGCCTTTATTTCAGTCTAGTTGAATTTGTACTCTGATGTTTTGTTTTATTTTTAATATACTTTTTTTGTTTTTTAAAGATACTTAGATTACATAAATGTTACATAAAAAAATATAGGGGATTCCCATGTGTCCCGGTCCCTACCCCTCCCACATTTTCCCAAATTAGTAACATCCTTCATTAGTGTGCTACATTTGTTACAGTTGAACACATTTTGGAGTCATTGCAGTATCATTCAGGACAATTCCCAAGTCCTGAAAATACCCCCATATTACACCTGTTTTTCCCACTCCCTCCCCTCAGACGGTGGTCTCTGCCTCCACATCAATGATATGTAAGTTCTTCCATTGCTAGAATCACAATAAGTCTATAGTAGATTACCGGTAAGTTTACTCTAGTCCCTTGTTCATTCCCCAATCCTGAGGATTCTGGGATGGTGATACCCACTCCACCTGTAATTGAGAGAGGGCTTAGGTCCCATGGGGCAGATGGATGAGACTGTCTTGCTTGCAGTTGCAGACTCTCTGTTCCTTGGGATGGTGGTTGTCCATCATCATCTCCTTGTTAGTTGTCCTGGGTGAGTCCAATAACTGGAGAGTAGGTGTTGCAACTCTCTTGAGATTCAGGGCCCAGCTGGCACATGGACAGCCCAAAGATTTAAGTCTCTTGGACATACAACTACCAACTCCAGCACCAACTATAGGTTCAAATAGAAGGGGCAGAAGAGCCGTGTGTAGGGAAAGCACAACTGAGTCCAACTCTGTCACTCTGGGGAGCAAAAATTCCAAAGTAGGGCCCACTGGCAGGGCACCAAACTCCTGAGCTGTCTGCCCTGCCATAGTGTCTGGATGAGCCCCACTATTTGGGGTGGTATCCACTTTGGCAGTCTATGAGATCCTGCTGAAATGCATAAGCGTAACCTCTGGAATGACCTCCCGACTCACTTTGAAGTCTCTTAGCCACATAAACTCATTTGTCTTTACCCTTTCCACCCTTTTGTTCAAGGTCTTTTTCCAGTTGCATTGCTAATTGGAGCTTGGTAGTAATCCCTCCGTGCCAGGGAAGCTTATCCCTGGGAGTCAAGTCCCATGCTGGGGGGAAGGTAATGCATTTATATGCTGAGTTTGGCTTAGAGACCTACAAGGAGGCTCTGATACAACATAGTTTTATCAGTGTGTGGAGACCCACGTAATGAACAGGAAGCTGTTGGACTCCCCTCCTGGGGAGTCCTGCTCTGCTCTCAGATAGAGGGGCGGGAGTCTCTTGAGAGCATGGGCAGTGCCTAATAGGGGAGGACAGGCCAGTATGTCAAGCCCTCAGTGTTGTTGCTAATAACTCTGAGTCTTGTTCTTCAAGGAGTGAAGCTAGGTGGTTGCCGTGGGTCCCAAGGGGGGAGGGAGGGAGGAGTAGACTAGATGGAACATGGGGCATTTTGGGGGCGATGGAATTGTACTACATGATCTTGTAACTATGGATACAGGCCATGTTATGTTTCATCAAAATTTTAAAAAGTGTGTTGTCCAAAACGTAAACTGTAATGTAAATCACTAACCATGGTTAGTAGTGTTTCAATATTTGTACATCAGTTGTAAGAAATGTACCATCCACATATAAAATGTTATTAATAGGGGAAAGGGGGAAGATGTTGGGTTTATGGGAATCCCCTATATTCTGTACATGACTTTTCTGTAACCTAAAACTTCTAATGCTTTTTTGATTCCTGAACTGTATAAAATTTTGGCAAAAGTGGTTTTTCATGGCTGTTTTCCATTGTTTGGATGCACTGTCATATTTCCTTATTGTTTGAAGTAATAAACTGTATTCTCCACTTACCTGTATTTATCTATTTATGTTACAGGTAGAGGACAAAGAAACTATAAACAATTTAGATACTTCATCATCTGACTTCACTATATTACAGGTAAACTATTGTATGTCTCAATGATTTTAGAATTAAAGGTGAGACTACAGTTTCTGGAAACCACTTTAGGTATTATATAGCAATTCCAACTGAAAGTCATTGCAAGGTTTGTTTATTTTGTAAACATCTTTAGAGAGTGTGTTTGCTTCCCTCTTTCCTCCAAAGAGTGTGCTTATGGCACAGGGTTTATCTTCTTGGCTTCTGCTGTTTACTTCCTAGCACTGTGGCTTACCAACAGCTGATGGAAAAGCATATTTTGGGAGTTCCTGTTAATTTGAAGCTGGGGTTGAGGCTTCCTCTCTGGTCTGTTCTGGATGACATCCTTTGCCCAAAGACAAGGAGGTGTAACAGCAAGAGGACCTCCCTTGGAGAGCTCAGTGGACACAGATAAGGATGCAGGGGAGTGAGACAGGCAGAACACCAGCATTGCAGCTGGGGAGGATGGATTCCTAGGGATTTTGGTCCTTTCTGAGGGGAGTTTTTCTCAAACAGAGATGTTTTTTGATTACTGTTTCATCATGGTTGTTTCATTACCATCTCTGAAAATGGTAAATATTGGGTGAAAAGAAATGAGATGTGGACTAGCTTTCACGTGTGATTTGCAT
The DNA here is from genome assembly GCA_026826555.1 of Tolypeutes matacus. Lineage (NCBI taxonomy): Eukaryota > Metazoa > Chordata > Mammalia > Cingulata > Chlamyphoridae > Tolypeutes > Tolypeutes matacus. Next base: position 1,850,403 of record JAKSZT010054196.1, read on the forward strand.
GTTTGTGGGTCTTTAATTTTTCTGCCGGCTTATGTGTATGTAAACTTTTGGAGTAAACTTGTCTGGAGAGCTGTCTAACTTCAATAGGAAATTTTGTGAGGAAGTGAATGTACTCTCAGCCTTTGCCAGTCTGTGCTGCTTAATTGGAAATCACTGTTCGGACAAGATTGCCATTTGCTTCCACCAGACAGGGGCCTGGGTGATTAAGGGAAAGCCAGAACCCCAGCCTCCAGAAGGGTGCAGACCTCAAAGCAACTTGCTGAAACCCAGCTCCCCTTTTGTGTTGATGGCTCTCTCCAACTGCAAAGTCACCCAACCCATTCCTGGCTCAGGAAGGAAAGCAGAGGGGCCATATCTTGTTGTGTCCACCTGTGGGTTTTTTGTTTTATTTTTTTTATTTCATTTTTTTTGAGGTACCAGGGCCAGGAATTGAACCTGGGAAGCCGGAGCTCAACCACTGAGCCACATTGGCTCCCGTGGTGTGTTTTTTTTTTTTTTTTTTTCCTTCTTTTGTCTGTTTGGCTTTTTGTTTTTGTTTTTAGGAGGCATTGGGGACCAACCCGGAACCTCCCGTGTGGGAAGCAGGCACTCAACTGTGTGAGCCACACCTGCTCCCAGCTCCAGTGTCTTTCGAGGTCAAAGTCACCCGTGTTAAATCCCTCCCAGAGACCAATATGAACATAAACTGTTTCTCTCTGGAGAAAGTTAAGAAAAGAATCATTCTGCCTAGAGTGATCCTTTGATTCAGGGATAGAGTCTTCATTCCCAGCAGGGGGCAGGATATGTAAAAAAAAAGTTGACTTAAAAAACAAAACAAAAATGAAACCACAAGAAAAGCAAACGATTTCCTGAGACTTTCCTTTCCCGGTAGAAGGTGCCAGTCATTCGCGTCCGTTCGGCAGGCTTCTGTGAAGCACCTGTCATGTGTCAGCCTGACGTTAGCAGGGATACAGATGCAGAGATGAATAGAAGTAAGGATGGTCCTGGCCCTCACAGGGCTCATCCTCGTAAGGAAGCAGCATTTGGAAGAGGCCTGGGCTCTGCGGGTTCAGGGAACAGACCCTGCTCTGCTTCCCACCTGCTGCATATCCTTGAGCAAGTTACCCACAGTCACCCAAGCTGGGAAAAGAAATGTGGCAATAACGGTACCAACCTCCTCAGGTTTTCTGCTGATTCAGTGACTTAACATCTATTCATTTGGGGCACTGTGTCCTGGAACCTGGTCAGTGCAGATCAGAAGAGTGTGCCTTGGATGCATGGGCACATAGGAGCCAGGACCACAGACTGAGGAACAAGGCCCCTTCCTTAATGGGACAGTGGCTGGAGTTTGGACTAGAAGGAGCCTTCAGGGAAGCTTTTCTAGAGGAGATGGGCCTGGGCTGAATTCCAAGGCCTGTGTAGGTCTTGGCCAGAGAGCAGCATTCTCAGGGAGGGAAGTAGCACAAGCACAAGGAGCCGTTGGCTCAGGGCTTTGGACCACAGGGAGCTGTGGTGGCTGTGGTGGCCAGGTGCATGGACATTGTGGGGAGAGTCAAACCAGATCAGCTATAGGCGAGGAGCAGCGCCAACCTGAATGAATGGACTTATGGGAAGAGCTTGAGTGCCCTGTACGGATTAGAGCTGGCGGGGTGAGGACATTGGTTGGAAAAAGATAAGGGAGCGAGCAGAGGGGGTAGCCCTGGATAGGGCCCCGTGACCACCAGGTGGGTGGGTCAACCACCATGAGAAATAAGAACAAGACTCAAACCACCTTTGTCCGCATTCCATCAGTCCTTTGAATTTTCAGAATCTCTAGATTAATCAAGTGAGCAGTGATTGTCTAATAGGTGTCGGCACTCCTTTAGACACTAAAGTTGGAAAAATGAAAGCCCTGCTCTCTTTGAATTTAGAGCTCAGATTATAGGGACAGAGAGGCACTGGGTCAGTTAGACACTGTGCACTGGGCATTCTCATAGGGAAGCAAGGCGCGGAGACTGGCAACAGTAGGAAAAGAAAACCAAGTACTGAGGCTCTTTAAGAGCATCCTGACGTGTGGGGCTTGGGGCCAAACTGAAGGAAGTGGAATCTAGTTTTAGGGGATGCTTTCCTCCAAAAGACAGTTCTTCACCTGTTGCATTTGTGAGTTTCCTAATCTGTCTTTTAAAAGTTGACTTTTTAGTTATTTAGTTTTTAGTGTTAATAAACTACAGGTTTCATCTGTGATCTTACTTATATTTTTTTGTTGCAGGAAATTGAAGAGCCATCCCTGGAGCCAGGTACTGTTAAATGAAAAACTTACCAGCGGGGGTTTGGAACCATTCTAGTTTTCTACCTTCTCTAATTTTGAATTCTTTAATTTTAAAAAGTTGCCTTACTATAGTATACATTGTTCTAAAGGTTTACAATCCAGAACAAAACAGGATCATAGAGATTGGAAACCCAGCCATATCACCAGATCTGTGAAAGTGGTTCACTTCTCATTTTGCAAAATGTGTCGGTGAGATGGAACTGTCTCATGTCTTTTTAAATCTAAACAGCACTTAAACGTATGTAGAAAGAGTTTGCATGCCTCTCAAGAGCTCATATCTCTGCACCCCACAAAACAGATCTTGTGATATTGGGCAGTACTTAATTTTGTGGTTTTTAATTCAGGCAGTGCAGGTAGTTGTAGGGCATTTTAAAACATTGAGGCATAACTGGATTCCGGAAGAGGAAAGAGTTTCTTCATGAGAATTCCAAATCAATACTATTCACTTTCTGGACTGCGAATGTCTCAGAGCACCGATGGAAGATATTCTGATTTTCATATTGGACTGTTCTGTTAAAAAGAAATTCAAAGAAATTTGGAAATTGAGCTGTTCAGTGAATGGTGATACATTCAGTTAAGCAACTTGGACTTTGGAAGCTAAATTTGGAAGAGTCATATATAAACGACGACAGAATGAAGACTGTCAAGAATCAGCCAGAAGGTTTTGGGGGTTAAATCTCTGGGATGCTTTTCTCTTCCGTGTAGCGTAGACGCTTGATGTAGTAGTCGGTTGGAGTGCAGGTAGTTTAACCAGTGTAACTGTGTGTACCCTCGGGTTTTCCAATCTCTGTGTAGCTAGCCGTTCTCTTCATGTTAGTGTGGCAGCCGTGCCAGTTCCGCATTTGTGATTGCTTTATTTCCCTGGTAATTAAACCTTGTGCCATTCTATTCCTGTTAAATCCGTAGAAAATGAGAAAATACTCGACATTTTGGGGGAAACTTGTAAATCTGAGCCAGTAAAAGAAGAAGGTTCCGAGCTGGAGCAGCCATTTGCACAGGATACAAGTAGCGTGGGGCCAGACAGAAAGCTTGCGGAGGAAGAGGACCTTTTTGACAGCGCTCATCCGGAGGAGGGTGATTTAGATTTGGCCAGCGAGTCAACAGCACAAGCTCAGTCGAGCAAGGCAGACACCCTGTTAGCGGTAGTGAAAAGGGAGCCCGTGGAGCAGACAGGCGATGGCGAGAGCACGGAGGACTGTGAGCCTGTAGGGCTAGAGAAGCCAGTTGAGCAGAGTAGTACAGCCTCAGAGAACGCGGAAGCCTCTAGCGAGGAGGTCGCGGAAGCGCCCAAGGAAGCCTCAAGCCCAGAACCCAGAGATAGCAAAGAAGACGTGAAGAAGTTTGATTTTGAAGCTTGTAATGAAGTCCCTCCGGCTCCTAAAGAGTCCTCAGCCAGTGAGGGCGCTGATCAGAAAATGAGGTTTGTTTTTTCTCAGTTTTAGACCAGACGCTATCTCCTTTTCATTGGTCGTTTATAATGACACACATAAGCTGTTTTTCTGCAATTGGCCAGCCAGACTGATGAAATTGTAGTTTACTTCTAAAGAATGTTTGATTTCTCTTTGTTTATTTTAAACTGATTACATAATTTTCTTTTCTCAACCTATCATGGTTGTTTTTCTTTAATTCTTCCTAATTACCTTTAGCCCAGCAGAATTAATTAACTCCTGTGGGTCTGAAATCTTATGGTTAGGTCAGATTTCCAATACACGTTTGTCGGGGTATCATTTTTTCAGAACTAGATTTCGGGTAGGTATGCAACCTCAGCCCATGTTTTATAATTTTGAGTTTGTTTTCTCTGTGCTTCTTCCCTCTGGAGTGACATTATCTTTTGTCTCTAGCTCTATCGAAGAGGACTCGGGTACCAAAAGGCTTTCCAAGGAGGAAAAAGGTAGGTCACCACCACAGCAACCCACTCCCTGGCAGCATGTTTGGCCTCTGCAGTGGTGGGGTATTTGATTCAAGTTCATGGCACATGAGTCTTTCATAAAGTCTTTCTCCATGTTCTCTGCTCTTAACTCTGTAGGTTCTGGATTGCAGGGAACACGCTAGTAGCTAAGAGTTTACATATTAATCTGAGGCGAAGACTTGCTACGTTGGCCATGCTTTATGCTAATCCGTCCTTATTGACCCTGTTATTTGCAGATTCCTTGGCGACACTTTTAAGTGCAAAAAAAAAAAATGCATCTGGTTTCAGATGTTTTGGGGTGACCTGGTATTTTGGATTTATCAACACCATAGCTTTTTTAAAATGACTGAGAAGTAATTTTGCTGTTCAAAATTCTTTCTTACTCTGTTCTAAAAATAAAAATGCAGGATAACAGAAAGAGAAATAGCAGAAGTGTTTTTACACTGGCAATCTCTGCCTCATGTTAACAAGCAGGCTGTCACTCGGTTGTGTAGTGCCGTTTGATCCTCAGAGCTCCTAACTCACCGTCATACTTGGCAGTCCTGTTGGGCCTTGTGTACATCCCCAGGGTCCGTATGAGGTTAAGGAGCCGGGTCCCCACGCCACGTCTGGCTCTTGTAGTCACGGACCGGTGGGCAGTGTGTCTGGTTTGGGATGGACCTTCTTTAAGGCTCCAGGTCTCAGGGTTATTGTGTTTTTTGACCAGAACTCTTCTTTTGAATTAGGTCGTGGCAGCTGTGGGAGAAATTTCTGGGTTAGTGGACTTTCTTCTACCACCAGAGCTACAGATTTGAAGAATCTTTTCAGCAAATATGGAAAGGTAAGAAATAGGTTTTTCTGGAGAAGGAGCTATTTTTAAGCCAGTGACTTACATCTTGCATGCTAATTGATTTCCCCTTCTCAGAGTTCTCAGAGTGAGTACTGTAAGTGACCCAGTGCCACTCTTTTACACACACTTCATTGGTAGCATGTAGAGGGTTGTCCTCCCACCCCCTCTAGGTGAGACAGTGCATGGACGCTTCCAGGGCCCAGGTCTGCAGTGTATTCCTCCCTCTGCAGGCTTGCCCCCAGGCCACCACCTACATTTCATAGCTTCATGGATCCCTTCCTGTGTCTTCGAGACTTGGCACCCAGGGGGCGCTGCAGGGAGGGTTGGGTGGGTGAGATGCTATAGCATAAGGAGTCAGGTCACTCTGGGTCACTACAGATCTAGTTGTGTGACTGGCCATTACCCTCTCTGAACCTTATCTAGAAAACCGGGAACCCTCAAAGTTGCTGCTTGGAATGGCTGCATGGAGTTCCTTTAGGCCATGTGCACAGGTGTCACAGAGCTGTTGATGCCCCACCCTGTGGCCCTGTGCCCAGCTATGTTCAACCCCAGCTGGGGGGTCCTCTGACCTCAGCTGCACCTACCTCTTAATCCTCCTTAGCCCTGAGGGGTCGTAGTTGATAGATTGATGCTGACACCTCCCCTCCCCCCATCCCCAGGTGCCCACACTGGTCCCCTGCTCGTTCAGACTCCTGCATCGGCTTACAGCTAACCGATTCCCTCAAATAAACATGGGTGATTGTGAACACATATTCACCTGCCCAGTCTCCATGCCTGGAGCCCCTCTGCCAATTCCACAGTCGTGCTCACAGCAGAGAACTACTTATAAACCTCACGGCGAGCTCTCTCTCTAGAGCTGCATCATTTGCTGCTCACATAGCATGGCCATATGTTTTAGGGTCATTTCTTCACAAGTTTTACAAACTATTAAAGGAAGGCTGTCAGAACTGCATTTTGCTTCACTTTCCTTTATCCTTTACACTGCCATCTCGGTCCCATGAGTAGCCATGGTCATGATGGATAGAAGTAGAAGTTGATCCTCAGAGTCCCAAAGAGTAGTAGCAATGAGACAGTAGTAGCATTCTCCTCTCCAGCCCAGGTCTGCCACTTGGTGGGCACTCGGTGGCAGGGCTTTCCCCGCCAGCTCTCATCCCAGAGAGGGCACTAGGACTTGTGGCAGTCACCATGTTATTCCCCCTCAGGGCCACTCCCAGTGGCATCTTCTCCAGTGAACCGTAATCTCAAGTTGTGAGTGTTGGGCTCTGTGTCTTTGGGGCTTCGTGTCCAAGCAGTGTATGTATTGGCTTTCCTTTGAGGTGGTGGGCGCCAAGGTTGTAACAAACGCCCGGAGTCCTGGAGCTCGCTGTTACGGTTTTGTCACGATGTCAACAGCAGAAGAGGCAACAAAATGCATTAACCACCTGCACAAAACTGAGCTCCATGGGAAGATGATCTCAGTGGAAAAGGTAAGTAACTGTTTCCTTCCAGGGTTATGTCCAGTTTTAGGAAGTAAGGTGTTACTTCTATTTGATTCTCTCTTCTCATCATCAATATGGTTTCAGGCCAAAAATGAACCTGCTGGGAAGAAGACATCTGACAAAAGAGAGGGTGAGGGGAAAAAGGAGAAGGCAAGCAGCAGTGACAGGTATTGCTCTCCCTGGTGGGTTTTGAAAGGTGGCGATGGTTTTCTTTTGACATCCTTCAGTCAAGTTGTTCATAGATAGGGAAGACTAACTACAGGTCATGGCCTTAGAGGCCACCCTGCCCCTTTCATTTTTCAAAAGCTTGTTGGGAGGCTTTCCCCACCGGGAGCTGGAGATGGTTCCCTTACTCTGGTCCCTCTTCCAGGAATGCTTGGGAAAATTGGGCAGGGATTCCTTGTTTCTTCCTTGTCAAGAGTCCAGTCATGGCTGGCTTGTTTCCCTAAATGTCTGGTCTAACAACACACTTCTGTGGCTGGGGTGTTATTTATAGATCTGCAAACCTTAAAAGGGACGATAAAGCGGACAGAAAAGATGATGCTAAAAAGGGTGAAGATGGAAGTGGAGAAAAGGGTAAAGAGCAAGATGATCAGAAACCTGGTTCCTCCGAGCGGTCTCGAGCCACAAAGTCAGGTGGGCAATGAGTCAGCCTGGAGGTTCATCTCACCGGGATGGTTTGATCAGTTGCAGTGGTTGATTGGCCATACAAGCTGCATATACTTGCAGTATAGTTTTTCATCTGGGTATTGATTGCTTCTTAACTTAGACTTCTTTTTTTCTTCATGTAGGAAGTCGAGGCACTGAGCGGACCGTGGTAATGGATAAATCTAAAGGTGTGCCTGTTATTAGTGTAAAAACGTCTGGATCCAAAGAGAGAGTGAGTATTAATTTTCAAACTAGGGTGTGTTTGCCTTTTTGTTTGTTTTACATTTCATTCATTTATATATCTATACATTTTAGGGAATTTTTTGTACTTAATTTGGGGAATGCTTTTTGTGTTTTCAAAAAGGAAGGAATCTTCAACTTTAAAAAAAATTGAGAAAGTCAAACACTTTGCACTACTTTGTTCTGATGGTCATTACTGCTTTTTACTTTCTAGAACTAAAAAAAAAATGGTTGGCTTTTTTTTTTTCCCTCTGCATCAGTGTATAGCCATCCATTTTCATTGCCCAGCTAGAAAGTTTTAGCGGCTCCCCATTGTGCATTCCTAAACCTGGCTCTCCCTGAAAGCTCCACACGTGGCCAACCTTCTCACCTGCCCTCTGACCCTGGTCTTTGCCTTGGCCCCATCCTGTGCACGGGCTCCTTGCAGACTTGCCCTCACAGCCCTCCCATAGAACACTGAGTGCACAGAGCAGCCCTTGGCCATCTCAGGAGACTGACCACTTCTGTTCTCTTCGCACTCTTGTCACAGGCAGTTTTTCATTCTCATAAGTACAATTGGGGCAGCCTTACAACTTGAGTAGGTGTGGGTCGGAGTCCTCAAGACCACCCTCACATTCAGCAGCTCACTAGCCAGCCTCCTGGCACTCGGCATGTGGCAGTACTCCTGGCTCAGGTTCACAGCAGCAGTGCAGTGAGGGTGCAGAGTCTGGAGGAATCCTCAGGCAGGCTTCCTCGTGTGCTCTGCCTCCTAGGAGCATCACGCAGCAACAGAAGTGCTGCAGCATTTTCTAATGGAAGCCCGTTAGGGATGCCCGAAGGTTTTAGTGGGGGCTGGTCACATAGCCACCCATTACCTAGCACGTACTGAAATTTCTGACGTTCGGAAGGAAAAAGTTGTTGGGCATAAACCATTGTTTGCACAAGCTAGGCCTTACGAAGCATCCTCATCAGTTAGCTGTTGACTAGGAGCCAGCTTCCCAGACCACCAGCCAGGGGCCAGCCTTGCTAGCAGGTCCTTTTAAGGATGGTAGCCTCAAGCCTGCTGAGCTGACCCTGTCCTGCACAGCTGAGAAACCAGGAAGCTGTCACGAGGTGTGGATCAGCCTGCAAGCTAGCGTTGCAGTTATGGACACTTTCTGTTTTTGTGTGTGTGCAAATGCTTCAATAGGGTGTAGGATTTTTCCTTTATTCCCCAAAAAAATGATTGAAAGTACAGGTTCCAGGGGTAGGATAACTTGATCCTGTACACAGAATGTGGTCGAAGTAGATAAGGAAACCATTGTGCACACCGAAAGTGGCCTCAGGAACTGTGTATTTAATTACGAAGGACAGACTTAAGGAATTTTCCTTGGATGCTCTTGATAACATCATCCAAACGTGATCTGAAAGACCTGCAGAAAATGTCGATGGAGTTTTGTAGCTTTGTATTATGATGAGCAAGACATGAGGTTTCTTGAGAGATGATGGAAGCACTTGGTAAACACGCTGTTATCAGATTGTTTTGTTCAAAGTCCATCGTCACTGAGGATCTTCACATTAAAGGCTCAGACATAGCCATACCTGATTCTTCCTGTTTCCTTGCCTTTTCTACCTCAAATTCTTTTTTTTTTAAGATTTTATTTATTCATTTATCCCCCCCTTGCTGCTTGTGCTCGCTGGGTCAGCTAACCACGCCGTGCGGGCGGGCTTGCCTTCACCAGGAGGCCCCGGGAACAGAACCCGGGGCCTCCCATATGGTAAACGGGAGCCCTACTGATTGAGCCACAGCTGCTTCCCAGCCTCAAATTTTTTTTAACATTCTTTGGTGAACCAGGTTTCCAAGAGCCAAGATCGCAAGTCTGCCAGCAGAGAGAAGCGGTCAGTCGTGTCCTTTGACAAGGTCAAAGAGCCTCGCAAGTCAAGAGACTCAGAGTCCCGGAGGTGAGTCTGGGTGTGAGTCTCGCTGGTTTGGGTGTTTCCCTAGACTGTGGTTACAGCCACATCCCAGGAGGACGGTTAAAAAAAAGGATACGCTCATTTGACTGTGAGTTCCTTGGATAGTCATTTGGATTCCTACCTCACTGTTGACCACAATACTGCATAAGTACTCAGGTGGTGTGAAAGTAAATATATTTTATGGTTTTGGGGTTTGGGAGAGACCCTAAACACAGGGCAAGTGTCAGAAAGAGAAAGTGACTAAACCAGAATCAAACTCCAGTACAATGGAAGAAGCCATAGAGTAAAGAAGGACAGAAGACAGGCTGCAAATGGGAGAAGTTATTTGATAGAAGAAATCGAGTAGAAAAAGACAACCCAGGAGAAAAATGGACAGAAGATGTGAAGCCAGTTCACAGAAGGGAAACTTCTTGTCTGTTACGTGGGTTCAGGTGTTGAACTCCAAACGTTTGAGGATTGAGCCCAGTTTGTCAGAGCTGATAGGACACCCCCACCCCCACCCCAGGGCCTGTGGTTCCATGCAGGGCTCTAGGTCAAGGCCGGCCCTCAAGCCGCACCCCCCAGGGTGGGCTCACCCTCCCAGGTGGTGGCAGCCGTGCAGCAGCTGCTCTTCTCACTCAGGGTGCGTGAGCGCAGTGAGCGGGAGCAGCGCATGCAGGCGCAGTGGGAGCGGGAGGAGCGCGAGCGGCTGGAGATCGCGCGGGAGAGGCTGGCCTTCCAGCGCCAGCGGCTGGAGCGGGAGCGCATGGAGCGGGAGCGGCTGGAGCGCGAGCGCATGCATGTCGAGCACGAGCGCCGGCGCGAGCAGGAGCGCATCCACCGCGAGCGGGAGGAGCTGCGGCGCCAGCAGGAGCTGCGCTACGAGCAGGAGCGGCGGCCGGCGGTGCGGCGGCCCTACGATGTGGATGGCCGGTAAGCTGGGCTGCTCCTAGCCAGGGGCTGACCCCTGGGATTTAGAATCATGGGTGTGACAGACCCCAGAATCGTGTGGGCATAGGGTTTTATTTAAAAGGAAACATTTAGCACGTGCTGCAGGCCGATTCAGTACCCTGTACCCCATCAGAGCACAGGCTGGAGGTGGCTTGAGATCAGTGGGGAAATGTTTGGATAAAGTAGTGTGGGTTAAGTTGTTTGATTCCAGTCTGAGCTCAAGCTTGAGGAGGAAGTGCAGCCTTAGCAGTTCAGCCAGCAGCTCAGCCCCCAGCGAGGCACATGATGGGAAGAGGTTTTCCTCACAGCCAGGCTTGAGGCCCCAGGGCCTCATGTGCCATAATCTGCTCACTGCGTGAATGCCGGTGAGGCAGCCAGAGACGATGAAGCACCTCTTGTGGGGACCTTTCTGGGCTTTTTAATCATTGTAATGACTTGTGTTTACTTATTCCAATAACAAGGTCATTTTGAATTCCACACAAATACTGAAAAGAGGGTCTTTGAACTGCATGGATTAAAGAGGAATCTACATAATATACAATGAGACTTCTCTTTTCGGACTCTGTGCCTTTGGAGAAAATACTGATGTTGGGAGTCCACTGTGGTCATAAGCATTTTTAAACAATGCATTTGTGCTTCTGAGGGTTCTCCCAAGTCCATGTCAGTTCCATCTGTGCAGGGTCGGCAAGTCGGCGTTGGGTGGGAGATGAGACAGGAAGTACATAGAGGAGTCCTGCTGACTGAAAAGGCACGCACTCGCTGCCTAATGGCTTGATGCTGTCCGTGTCACAGCCATGTGAGGTTCCCAAAAATGACGTGCAGGCGTGCACATGTGGCTGCCTGCTTAACTGATCCCACCGCCTTTGAGCAAAAAACAGAACTTTTCTACAGGTGGAGGAGCCAGGATAAAAAAAGCATTGAGTCGTTAAATCACTGTGGTCGAGTCAAATCACATGTCACACTGCCAGCCTCTTTTGGCTCACATGGCAGAGGATATTCTCTCTTGGTAAAATTATTTCACATCAGTCCATGAAGTGATACGTAGAGATAGCTTGGGGGCTTGGTTCACCAGCTTGCACAGAAGTATAGATTTGAAGGGAGAAGAGGCATTTTCTCCTTTCTTCTGTTTTCTTTGTAAAATAAACATGTATCTCCTTCTAGGCGAGATGATGCCTACTGGCCAGAAGCAAAGCGAGCTGCTCTGGATGAACGCTACCATTCTGATTTTAACCGCCAGGACCGCTTCCATGACTTTGACCACAGGGACCGTGGCCGCTATCCTGACCACTCAGTTGACAGGTCAGTCAGTCCCCTATCACCCCTCCCACCTGATTCACATCATGATTTTAAATAGCTGAGGACTAGAAGCAGCCTGTCTGGAGCTCCAAGAGCCTGCCCGATCCATTAGAGTTAAATGCTGGAGCATGTGTGTGAATTACTGTGTTCAGTTTGGGAAATGTTCTTTTCCATTTGAGGTCTGATCAGCCAGTCTGTATATATAAGATTCTTCATCTCTTAATGTTCTAATTTCAATTATCTTTTTCAGGAGAGAAGGATCGAGATCAATGATGGGAGAAAGAGAGGGACAGGTAAGGCAGACACTACCATTGTACCCAGTTTTCCCCGTAGCATATATTCTCTTCGCTCCTGCATACCCCTTCCTCCTCTCATTTGAGCTCATCTCAGAGGGAAAATGAGTAAAAGGAAAAAAATACAACACCTTCCATGTTTTCAAGATGTGCTTGGTCTTTGCTGTCGATAAAAACAGTTATCCCAAAAGTTTATTTGGCCTTGACCTGTGTGCCTTAGAAGCCACCTGCCCTGATGTTGATCCTGGAGAGCTTCCCTGGCTCCAGGTGGAAAGTGCCCATGGGTATCTGAGCAGCAAACTTGTCTTCTACTTTACGATTTAGATTGAGGATTTCCCAAAAGAGCCTTGGATCTTTAGTGGGTCTACAGAGAACACCGGAAAGGAAGAGACATGGTTGTGGTCAGGCCGTCCAAAGGACCAAGTCGGTGTCCTTATAAGCCACTCCTGTCTCTGTTAGCATTTTTCAACTCTGGAGTGTACTTCACTTTTCAGTCTTGTCCTCTCTTGGTTCCTGAAAGATCCATCTGGAAATATCTTAAGTCTCTCGACTGTGTCTGGGGAAGGGGTCCTCTGCCTCGATAGGAGTAATTCCTGATCCTCATGTGATTCCCTTTGCTCTGCTCTTGGAGGTAAATCTATGCAGCTAAACCTAGAAGTCTGCACACTGTCCTCCTATGAAGGCCGTTTGCAGTGGTTAAATGCCTGGTGCCACGGTCAGGCTGAGCTGGGTCAATCTCGGCTCCACCATTTCCTAGTTGAGCCTCTTTCTCCAGCTCTAAAATGAGGATTGTTGGCACAGTTAAATGAACCGATATACATGCGAACACTAAGTGTTTTAGGTACTTCCTCGTGGGAGTTCTTAATAATGGTTAGCTATCTTTCATCTTATTCTTAGATAGTACTGCCCTAAAACTAAAAGGAAGTTTGGTTTTCCTTTCCCCACATACACAGTCATAAATAAGACATCAGTGCTCCTTCTATCACGTGCGTCATCTTTAAAGTGCAAGAAATGCATGAATGGCCCGACCAGCCCTGTGGGAGTGCAGGATTGCTGATTATGTCACGAGCACAGGGACCCCACCAGAGTCGCTTTGCACAGGAGGCGCCATTCCTGGCATTCAGTAATCCCTCCAGAGTCCTTTGATGTCCAGATGCTCTGCTTTCAGCTTAGGGTGAATTGAGGACCTTCTCACCAGGCCAGAGCCTCAGGAGTGGCCTTTCTGGGGTGTCGTGTCACGGGGCAGGATCTCCCTGGCACAGGAGTCGGTGTGCAGAGTGTACATGGCACTTGCTCTCAGGGCCTGCAGGCACTTGTGTCTGGGTTTCATCGTTACGGTTGCTTGTTGCCTGGCAGTGCCCTGAAGCTTCTCCTTTGTTCTGGCCTTTTGACCACCAGCATTACCCTGAACGCCACGGAGGCCCAGAGCGCCACGGCCGAGACTCCCGTGACGGGTGGGGCGGCTATGGCTCTGACAAGAGGATGAGTGAAGGCCGGGGGCTGCCTCCTCCACCCAGGTTTGTGCCCCACATGCAGTAGGCTGTAGGCTGGGGTCTGTCCCACTGAGTGGGTCACTAGTCGCTGAGATGAGGCCGTCCATCACGTCCCATGACACACAGCCTATGGGTGCAGTCAGAGAGGGTCGAGGGGAGGTGCGAGGCATATCTTAAGTCTTTTTTGAGATCCACATTTCACTTAGCTCACCGGCTTGGTATGGCAGGCTGAGTTGTGGTTTTGTGCAGATTACCCGTTTGAGTCTTTACTTCGAGAGGCAGAGCAGGGATTGGCAAACACTTGCAGGTGGTGGGAGGAGTGCTGGGGGCCAGCGGGTGCCTGAGGTCACAGGGCTGCAATAGGAACTAGGGCCGCTCCTCACTGCCCACTGGGAACATAGAATATGTGTCGCCTTCCCGGGTCCAGCAGCCCATCGCTGCTTCTAAAATGAGACTCGGGTGGGGCAGTCCAAATCAGAGAGGGCTTTTTTTTCAAGGGGCAGACGTGACTGGGGGGACCATGGCCGAAGAATTGAGGATGACCGTGCGTGGCAGGGTGCTGCTGACGGCGGCATGATCGACAGGGACCATAAGAGGTGGCAAGGTAACGGACTGCACTGGGTTGGGGACCATGGCATCTTTTGAGAAAGGAAACTTTTCTCTGAAAAGCTGGCCTGACTGGCTTTCTCTGCTCTGTCCATCCCCTGCTCCTCGGGGCCTGGCCCAGCAGGCACTCAGTGACGCTGTGTTGACTGAGTGAGTGGATCATGGATGAAGCAGAGACTCGGGGCCCTCTGGGGGTCGCTGGCTTGGAAGTGGTGCGGCGGCTGTTGGCCAAGCTGTCAGCACCATGACCTGTGGGCGTATGTGTCTTTCGTTCTGAGTATACAAGTGTTGCAAGACCGGACCCTGCATCTGCCAAGTGTGGGTGCCTTGCTCGGTGCTGGGTGTGAACGGTGTCTCTTGTCTTCTAGGTGGTGAAAGAAGCATGTCTGGTCACTCGGGGCCAGGCCACATGATGAACCGGGGAGGAATGTCCGGGTAAGGCACTTGGGCTCTCCCTTGACGCGTCACGTCTCCGTCTTTACCAGTCTCCCCTCTGCATGCTGCCCTAGCTTGGTGACAGTTTAAACAGTCAAGGCTTTCCAGCTAACTGCTCTTAAAGGAGTTGTGTGAGCCTGTCTTCCAGTGCTGCCCCTCCAGAGGGAGGAAGAGCTGAGAAGAGTGCTCGCCTCCCTCCCAGGCAGACTGGGCAGAGCCCGCTGTGTGCAGTTTGGGGCAGGCGGCCAGAGGCCTGAGGAGGGCCTCACTGACGAGAGTTTCCATTTGTTCCTAGGCGTGGCAGCTTTGCCCCCGGCGGAGCCTCTCGGGGCCACGTGATACCACGCGGTGGAATGCAAGGGGGCTTTGGAGGGCAGAGCCGAGGGAGCAGACCCAACGATGCCCGCTTCACTCGTCGCTACTAAATACTTCCGATCCTGTGTTCATGTCATGTGGCAACAAGAATATGTTCTGTTAGGAATTACCTTAAATTGTGTAAAAATATTTTTTTTTTATCTGCTGCCATATTTTAGCTCAATACAATGTGAATTTGTTTTTCTTTTTTTTCCTTTCTGTTTTTTGTAATAAATGTGTTTCTGTTCACATACCCTTTATTTAGAGTGTCCTCTCTCTTCATTTCCGCCTCCATCTCCCTAAGCCGAATAGAATTAATTAGAGCCACAGCCTTTCCAAGGAGGAGGACCGAAGAGGCAGGTTTAAGGGACTTTGCAAGAGCACATTCCCAGCAGCACCACCTCCCGAGGCTGCCGGTGCCCGGGGCTGTGGTGCCCCGGGTGGCTCTGCAGGTGCTTTCTGTGGCCACCTGCAGCCTCCGCGGTCAGGTCTCGTGGCCCTCACAGAAGGACCATCGGCGCACACGGCCGCCTCCTGCTTCCTTCCTGAAACGACGACTGAGGAATTTGGGGTCCGTTCGCTTGGAGTGAACACCAGAAGGTGGGCATCATTGGGGTCTCTCTGAATTAAATAAGATGAAAAGTAAGGTCACTTTTATCTCATGCCATTCAAGGGTATGAGATAAAGCACTAAACAAACCAACTGTGAATAGATAGGTTTTTAAGTAAAAAGTAAGAAGCAGAGAAGTGTACGTTGTTTACTACATTTGGATCCAAAAAAAGGGGGGTATCCATATTTGCTTCCGTATACAAAAGCTCCCTGGAAAGGTACAGGACAAGCAGCAATAGTCTTGGTTCTGTGTGGCAGGTGGACTACCTGAGTGCCAGGGAGACGTGGCGCTCTGCATGTGATCCACTGATTTCTATTCATCTAAAATGAAATTTAGTTAAAACTCTGTAAAGAGGAAAACCCCTGGGCTCCCTACCCCGCCCCCCTCACTCAGCGGCGCAGGACCAGCCAGAGGTTCTCAGCACCGACTGCGGAGGCGGCAGCTTGGGAGCCGACAAGCCGCAGAAAGCCATCGGGGTGGCCTTGAACCGCGCAGCTGCTCTCCACGTGGACCGGCGCCGCCTCCCAGCCATCCGCCAGGCTCCCCGTGCCCGAACCCCAAGACCTGGTGAGCAATGGCAGCAAAGCCGCCGATGACACGTCTGGTGGTTACCCCATCTCTGCGGGAAAAACGGTGGGTGGGGGGCCCTACGTGATACCCTGTTTCCTGGCACTCATCCTTGCAGGGGTCCCATCCTGCTGGAATGCTCCCCGGCCAGCACACGTCCCTCGGGGACCTGGGGGTGTGGAAGCTGGCCCCCACGTCCTAGCGTGTGGGTCTCGCCGCTGCTGAGCTGGCTGGACGTCTACGACACCTCCTGGGCCACCTGCCGCCTGGACAATTCTTTGACCATGACTCTCCTGTGGCAACAGAGTGACGACCGCTGGAGCCCAGGCCCTGCTTCTCCAGCTAAGCATCGTTCTGGGAGCGCAGCGTGCGTCAGGTGGCGGATGGGAGGAGCCGGGTCAGGGACGCTGGCCCCTGGCCATCGCCTGGATCCTGGTGTATCTGTGTAACTGGAAGGGTGTTGGCTGGACTGGGGAGCTGGCCCACTTCTGCCACACGCCCGTACATCATGCTGCCCATCCCGTTACGCGGTGCGATGCTGCCCGGGACCAAGGAGGGCGTCCTCCCCATCACGCCCAGCTGTCAGGCGCGGGTGTGGCTGTGAGCGGCGACCCAGATCTCCCACGGGCTAAGGAGCTGCGGCTCTCTCCACAAGTGTCCACGGGACTCCGTCATCGTCTGCCGCATCAGCTCGTGCACCAGCGCATTGGCAGGATTTGTCATCTCCATCTTGTGGTCCGTGGCCCATGTCACCAAGAGGCCCTTTGCCGATGTGGCAGCCTCAGGCCCCCAGGCTGGCGTTCCTGGAGTACCTCGAGGCAGTGACCCAGTGCCCGTCCCCCGCCCCCGCCCGCCGGGCCGGTCTCTTCTCCATGCTGCTGGTGCTGGGTGTTGGCAGCCGGTTCTGCACCGTGGACGGCTTTGTCACGGCCCTGGTGGACTTCTGCGTCGTCTCCTACCCGCTCAGCCTCTCGAACATCACCCAGGGGTGCACTTACGACTTCACATTTTTTATTACTACCCAGCCAGTCGCATGAGCTCACTGTTCCTCGCATTCTTTGTTTTGTAGAGAGTACGATGTTTTTATTCAGTAATAAATTAAAAGTCCATTTCTAGATGTTTCTCTTGTACGTGGCAATTGTTTTATCAGTCAGCAAAGCCCGATGAGGTCTTCAGACTCAGATCCAGCTTCATCTTGACTAGCCCAGAAGTAACGAAGTCCATGAGTCTCCTTGTCAGGCACAACCACACGCAGCCAATCACGAAGATTTGTTCTTCTTAAGGTATTTCTCGGTAACATATTTCAAAGACCTTTAGAGAGCTGTTTCTCAGAAACAGCTGTGATTTTATTCTTAAAGCGTTCACTGTGAACATTTCCCAGATTTCCAGTTTTCCCGTTGACTTTAACCTTCTCCCCTAGAAAGTGCTCCTGTTTTAAAACAAAAATGCAAAACTAGGGAAGGAAACCCTAGGTAGTCACTAGGGAAGGTACCAAAATTTCCAGAATCAAAAATTCCATCTTCTGCTGGATGAGTAAGATCCAAGTTAAACTTCCAGGTTTAACTTCTTAGACTTCTTGGCCTCGCTTCTTAGACTTCTCGTCTTTCGGCGCCATCTCGAGAACCAGCCGAGTCATCGGAGAGCTCCTGGCCACCTTTGAATGCATCTCCACGTCCTGGATCGGCGGGGTCAACCGATTCTATGACAGCGACCCAAGAGATGGTTGGCTTCAGCCGCTGCATCTGGCCGAAACCCGGCTGGTCCTTCACCCCAGTCGTGGTGAGCATGTGACAACGCTCACCACGGGAAGCCACGTACTGCCCACTTGGGGCCAGGGCGTGGGCTGGCGCATGGCGCTGTCATCCACGGCCCTCGTCCCCGGGTACGTGGTCTACGAGCTGCTCACCTGGAAGCTCCCCGAAGCAGCTCAGCCAGGTCACCCCCAGCACGGACCTCAGCAGCCGAGGCCAGCGGCTAAGCCAGCCAAGAGGCCTACCTCTAGGGTCATGGGCGCGCTCGCAGCCCCAGCGCTCTCACCCCCCAACCTGGCCGCACGCGACCGCTTGACGTCTAAACCTACCCGCGTGGCATATCCAGTGAGCATCGCCGCACAGAGAGACGGGAGGTAGGGGCACGGTTAGACCCACTGGTGGGCCTGACACTGCGTCAAAACACCCGGTGGCTTCCGGCACCCCCGGACTGGTAACCGTTTTCACGTGGGTCCCGTAAGCATGTCGTGACAGATCATTTTTATTCCACCAGCGAGTGTGATGCGCTAAAGTCTCACATGCCTGGCTTTTCGTCATATTTCTGATTTTCTCTTACTGCCAAAGACCCGTGACTGTTGTCTTGGACTTGGCAGGAGTTCGGTCCCGTGGGAATGCTGCTTTGTCCACATGAAAAGAGCATTCTGTACCATGGAAATTTCCAGGGAGAGCTCACTCTTAAGTAGCAGGGAGCCTGCGTAACTCTTACTTTCATTTTTTGGGTTTTCTCTTTCCCAAGGCAAAACAAGCCCCCAAAGACCTCAGTCTTTTATTTCGAGATTGCTCCTTGAGTAATGGGCCTAACTTTGTTCATTCCCCGCCGCCCAAATGAATGAGCGTTCTGCAGCCGAGCTTCCCCACAGCCTTCTCACCAGTCCATCCCCATCGGTACCAGCCCAGGAGCCATCAAGTATTCCAGACACACGTGTCTTGCACGTCTGAAAACGGCCACAAGCACAATTGCTTTTTTTTCCCCCAGGGGCTTAAGTTCCGGCTGGGGAAGCTCCCTTACCAGGAGCTCCAGTTTACCTTAAAACCGCGCACCTTTCCAGAGCACAAAATACTTGCAGAGGAAACCAAGTTGCTGGGTCTGTCCGAGGGCCCAGAAGCCTTGGTCATCTTTTGGGTTCCCCCTTAACCTGTCTCGCCCACGGCCACCCCCACTCAAAGCCGCTGCCCCTGTACCTTCCCCAAAACTCCTTGGCAGAAATCGTCTCACTGCCACGAAAACCAACCCAGCCCACTAAAATGAGGAGCTAGTGTTGATCCGGAGACTCCCCCGTGCCCCCCGACCCTCACGTGCTTCCGAGATTGACACTGCCTCCCTGGGGAGTATCTGTTCCTTTCCAGAACTGAGCTCCACGGTGGTGGCAGCAAATTGAGCGAAGACGATTTCTCGCAGGCCCCGTGACTCAGCATCTCCCCCCGTGCCACGTGCCCACTCGGATGTCCTGCCCCATAAGTAGCTGGCGCACAAACTGCGTTTTCTGACTAATCCTTGAGAAGTCCGGTGAGTCACTGTGACTGGTTTTTTCTTTAATCTCTTGTCATTCCCACCCAACAGCGACCAGCACACCGGTGCTCGCAACAGGCTATCACCCTCAGACTATGAAGCGCCTCGTTGTAGAGGGGGAGAAAAAAGTACGTCTGCACACACACAGATGCATGTGTGTGAACATTTATTCTCACACGGGGCATATAGGGGCTCATTTGATAGCAGAAATCCGAAACCTTTTCCTGAGGTCATCTGTGAAATGCTCGCATTGCTAAGGCACCCCCAAATGCTGACCAGGGAATCCTTGCCCCAGACACAGATGTCTAGTTTAATCTCGGGATTTAGGAAAGGCACCCTTCCCTCTCTCCTGCACCCTCATCCCCATCCTGTATGTGAATTCCTTTAGCATAAAGGACAGGAAGATTCCAACTCACTCTCTGCTCTTCGGTGCGAAACTAAGCTGTGCTAAGATAAATGCAGTGTGTGCACTGTTTGTAGGCAATTCTGAGTGAGATGTTTGGCAAGGAATCCCCTAGCTGATTTTGACCCAAACCTACCTCATATAGCACAATATTAGGTGTCATACAGTTACTGTCACGCCTGTGATATCTGTAACGTTTTTTAGTATTTGCCCTGGGGTAGGGGAAGCTACTTTATCATATATGCTTTTTTTTTCCCCTAAGGATTTAGTCTCAAAACACCAAGTAAATCTTTCTCCATATAAAAAATATGGGGAGTGGGTGTAGCTCAAGTGATTGAGCGCCTGCTTTCCATGTACGAGGTCCCAGGTTCAATCCCCAGGACCTCCTAAAAACAAACACAGACAAACAAATGACAAAACCAACTTTCATTGGGGAGCTGATGTAGCTCAGTTTTTCAGCTCCTGCTTCCCATGTATGAGGTCCCAGGTTCAATCCCTGGTACCTCCTAAAAAAATATATGTGTGTGTGTGTGTGTGTGTATATGTATATGTATATGTATATTTTATATATATGTAATATACATTTTTTTTTTTTCTTTTACTGGGAGGTCCCGGGGATCGAACCCGGGTCCCTCCATATGGGAGATGGACGCCCAACCAGTTGAGCCACATCCGACCCCCCAATATAATATACATTTAAAAAAATTTTATATGTATCCATTACATTTAATTGAGAAATATATATATTTATTCATCTGTGTTTACTTTTTAGTTTTTAATTGTCTATATTTTAAATTATTAAATGTACAAAATAAAGTAAAAAAAAAAAACTGGTGTCGCCCCTATATTTTTTGAGTAACACCTATGTAATCTAAGTATCTTTTTAAAAAATAAATAAAAATAAGGGAAAAAAAACTGGTGTTGCTACTTCTAATCTATAAACCATGACTCATTTCAGAGAGACCCCAGGGATATACTGAGGTACCATGTGGGGATATTCTTTTTCTGTACAATATTTTTTTTTTTTTTTTTTTTTATTTATTTTTATTTTGGGTAAAAATCAAAATTCTCACAATACATACAAACATTTGCAAAATGATATATAAATATATATGCATATATGTGTATTTGCTTACAAAAATGTTATTTTTATATATATATACACATATATTTTAAGAGGTGCTTAGATTACCCAAAATATTACATGGAACCCACTGGGAGTTCCCATGTTTTTTAATAATTGTGTATTACCGAGGGGTGTCTTGGTTTGCCCGAGCTGCTATGACAAACATCACACTGTTCCGAGGACAGCAGGGAGCCGTGTAAAATGACAGCTTCCCACCAAACTGAGAAGGAAAGAGCGCATTTAATATGGGGCGTACATGGGGAAGCTCCTCCATGGTGGTAGATCAGAGCCTGGTAGTGGCCTAAATCCTCATCCTCGGCAGTAGGAGGAGAGCGTGGCCCCAAGTATACCACATATACCACCTGTCTACCTGCGGATGGGAGGGCACGCGACAGGGAGCATGATTCCCACAGAATGCAGTGTTCAGTAACGGGCATTTGCAATGTTTCTTTCTCAGCAGGGCAGAAGTTACAATTTTACAGTCAAATATTAGGGTTCTCTAGGGAAACAGAATCAACAGGATATTGTCAATAGTATGAGATTTATTTTATAAGAGTCTCACGTGACCGTGGGGACACACAAGTCCAGGTCCTGCAGGCAGGCTGCAAACCAGGTGCTCCGATGAAAGTCCAATGAAGGTCCTTGATGAGTTTCCGGGAGATGCTGGCTGTCCAAAGACGAGCTGGGAAATTCTCCCGGAATGCTGACGTCACTTCCCCTTTTAAGGCATTCAACTGATTGGATAAAGCATCACTCATTGCTGATGGCAATCTCCCTGATTGACTTAGATGTAATCAGCTGTCTATACAGTAAACTCACTGGTGACTAAAGTCCATAAATGTCCTTGTATTACAATTAGCCCAGTGCTTGCTTGACCAAACAACTGGGCACAATTACCTGGCCAAGGTGACGCATTAGGCTAACCATCACAGTCCACCCCTTGTCAACTTGGCAACCTTACACATTACCTTAAACTTAATTGTTTTTACTTAGTCTCTAAGTAAAAACAATAAAAGACATGCATAAATAGATGATAGATAGATAGATGATAGATAGATAGATAGATAGATAGATAGATAGATAGATAGATAGATAGATAGATGATAGATAGATAGATAGATAGATAGATGATAGATAGATAATTTCCTCCTAACAATGTTCAATTCTCCTGTGTACAACCAGAAATGAATTAATTCCCCACAGAATAGGGTGCAAGTCTTTGGGTAATATTCACTCTTAAACTTGACATCCTTAAATATTATGACATCAAACTAATACAGCTTGTCATATGATAAGGGAAAAGTTTGGGGAAGAAAATGAAATTCATTTCGTGTACATATACAATCATACTCAGAATGAAACAAGGAAGAAAGATTCATGACTATTACAGTGCTCGTTTCTGTAACTGGTCACGTGGTGGAAGTTCATATTTATCATTACCTTCTTCCACTACCCATTCCATGTTCCCGTTACCCTCAGCAAGCACCTCAGCTGGCCGTGGTTCTTTGCCTGTTGGGGTGACCCAAACTTTCATTCCTGAAGATTCTGGGCCATTGTTAGTCCTGCTTGGATTGGGTTGTTGCAATTTTCCATTGATTTTAATCACAGGGCATGGCAGGACTAGGAGATGCCCTAGAGGATCTCCTGCATTCCAGGTAAACTCTTCTTTACCCCCATTATGTGATGTAGTCCTATTTTCCCTTGATAGTCAGGATCAGTTACCCCAGCCAGTACAGTAATTCCCTTCTTTGCCTGTTGATTCACAGGTAAGAGGAGCCCAAAGTGGCCAGGTGGCAGTCTTAACTTCCTGTTCAATGGAATCACTGTTATGTTCCCAGGTGGCAGCACTCTTCCTTTTGGGACTAAAACCTGTAGACCAGCAGAGCTTAAGGTTGCAGGGACAGGAAACAAAAATTTTCCTAGTGGGTCACTAGGGGTAATAGTGAGTGGTGCCACTTCCATTTCCACCCCTTGATTCCTGGACCCATGAATCCTGGCTATGGGAGAAACAGCACTATAGAGAGGACGCTGATTCAGACCATACACAGCCTCCTGGAGAGCATTGCCCCAGCCCTATATAATCAAACAGCTCACAGAAGAGATCATCCATAAGAGTTTCTGGGAGAGAAGTCTAAGCACACAAGATTGGCTTAGTCACGAGCTCACCGTTATTTCCCAAGGATTGCTGTGTAACTACTAAGAAATGAAATGCTGCTATGACTAGAAGGGGAAGGAACTGGAAGGGTTGTGGGGAAGAATGCAAAGCCACATATGCCTCACACACAGTTGTTTGGCTTAAACAAGAATTTATTGGCTCATGGCTTTGAAGCTTAAGAAGCCCAAAATCTGGACATGTGCAAGGCTCAGTCTCTCCCCAGAGACGACAGCATTCTGGGGATGGCTGGCCGGAATTCCTTAGCTTCCTTATCACGTGACAACCTCTCTATTCTCTTCCTGGTCCCCACTAACTTTCCACTTCTGGCTACTTCCTGTGGCTTTATCTCTATTTTTTTTTTTTTAATTTTTTTTAATTAAAAAAAATTTATTTTAATTAGAGAATTTGTAGGTTTACAGAAAATCATGTAAAAAATACAGAGTTCCCAAAGATCTTCTCCATGGCCCCCACCATTATTAGCACTTTGCATTACTGTTTAATTAATTAATTAAAATTAATGGAAAAATATATAATTGTCCTATTGACTATAGTCCATAGCTTACATTAGGGTATATTTTTGCCCCATAAACCACCCAATTATTAACGCCTTGCATTAATGCAGTACATTTGTTAGAATTCATGAAAGAACATTTTTATAATTCTATTAACTATAGTCCATCGCTTAAATAGGGTTCCCTGTTGTACAGTCCTATGTTTTTTCTTTTTTTTTTTTTTAAAGATTTTATTTATTTATTCATTTATCCCCCCCCTGCTGCCTGCGCTTGCTGGGTCAGCTAACCACGCCGCGCAGGCGGGCCCGCCCTCACCAGGAGGCCCCGGGAACCGAACCCGGGGCCTTCCATATGGTAAACGGGAGCCCTACTGATTGAGCCACAGCCGCTTCCCCTTATGTTTTTTCAAATAAGATTTTATCGACATGTATCCTTCATATGCAAACATACATGAACAAGTGTATAGCAAAAGTGGCGAACTTACAAAACTAACACGCATATCACCATACAGGGCTCCCATACATCTCCCCACCACCACCACCTTGCATTGTTGGAAAACATTTGTTACAAACTATGAAAGAGCATGATCAAAATAGTCCTCTTAACACCCTGTGTTAGTGCTATATACATTTGTTAAAGTTCCTCAGAGAACGTTCTCATTTTTGTCCTATTAGCCCGTCCATCTCCCACCACAGGATTCCCCGTGTTTGTACAGCCACCTGATTTGTACAGTCCATTCAAAGTGCCCACTCAGTGGCTCTCATTTTCATCACAGAGTTGTGCTGTCATCACCTCGGACAATTTAAGAACATTTTCATTACTCCAAAAAAAAGGAAAAATCCCATACCCCCTGTATTTGTCAGCCAGAGGGGTGCTGATGCAAAGTACCGGAAATCTGTTGGCTTAGGGTATTTATTTGGGGTCAAAGCTTTACAGTTACAAGGCCCTAAAGAGTCCAACTCAAAGCTGTTTCCTCACCAAAGTCTGTTGCCACATGTTGAAGCAAGATGGCGGGCGACCTCTGCCTGGTCTCAATCCTTCTTCCTCTTAAGACTCTGTGGCTCTAGTTTCTTCCGATCTCAGCTGTAGGCTGGTGGAGGACTCATCTCTCTTTCACAAAATTCATCCACCACCGAAATCACTGTTATACATTCCCTAGATTATTCTCTAGTTTCCTTTCAATTGACATTTACATCCACAGAGTACCCCTTTCAGCCACAATCATATTTCTAAATCAGCAATGTTAGTTATGCTCACTATAATGTGTTACCATCCACTATTCATTTCCACATTTTTATAATAACCCTTATTATATATTCTACATACAGAACTTCTGGGAAGATGGCAGACTAGAAAGACAAGAGACTCTCTTCTCTCCCAGAAAAATAGCCTGGGAAAAAAAAAGTCTTCTAGGGTTCAGGATGCCAGGTGAAGTCTGACAACCGCCCAGAAGATGGAGGGACAAAGGAAAAGAATCACAATGGAAATCTGAGGAAGTAGCAGGGACAATCCTAAAGACTCAGAAAAGGTTGAACCAAAAATCACAATGCTGGTAACAGACTCCCACCACTAAATCCTTACAAAAGAGAGAGAAATCGAGCATTTGAGTCATCTCACCATCTTAGTCAGATGCCCAGGCAGCACCAAAAATTACAAGGCATACTAAGAAAATAGAAGAAATGGCCCAAGAAAAGGAATACATCAATGCCCCAGAAGAGACACAGGATTTGAGACAACTAATCAATGACATTCACACAAATGTCCAAAATCAAATTAATGAGTTGAAAGACATCATGGCTAAAGAGAAAAACAACTTCAAGAAGACACGGAGCAAGCACATCAAGAAGAATTTGAAAAGTTGAATAGAAAAGAAAAGCGCTCCTGGGAATGAAAGACACGATAGGTGAGATAAAAAACACAGTAGTGCGAATATTCTCGCTGTCCTGATTTTGTGATCATCAGGGCAGGCTAAACATTCGCTATATTAGAAACCAGGCATGTGTCCCCAGACCTGGTTTTTCTCCCTAGGTCTGGTCTTTAGAATGCTAGTTATAAACTAAGCCTGATTTATTATATGACCATCCTGTATGGGAAAAGACGGTAACTTTGGGTATCTTTGGTCAACCTTAAGAGATATATAGCAGGGGGACGGATGTGGCTCAAATGGTTGGGTGTCCATCTCCCATATAGGGGGACCTGGGTTTGATCCCTGGGACCTCCCAGTAAAAATTAAAAAAAGAAAAATATAGAAGGCACGCAGGCCGCCAGGCCCCGTGAGCCACGCAGCAAGGTGATGACATAACAGGAGAGTGACACAAGGGAAAGCCAAGACGAGACGCGCCGAAAAAATAGGAACTAAGGTGGCACAGGCCGTAGGACGCCTCTCTCCCACATCGGAGATTGCAAGGATCGAATCCCAGGGAAGACAGGTGGAGAAGGATGAGAAGAGAGGGCAGGAAACGGACACAGAGAATTGCCCAATGAATGGACACAGAAACAGCAAAAATGTGTGTGTGCAAATGGATTTATTTATTAAATCCTTTAAAAAAAAGTATAGGGGAGTAAGATACGGACTATAGTTAGTGGTAATACTTCGACGATGCTCTTTCATGATTTGTGAACAAATGTTTCACAACAATGCAGGGTGTTTGGGTGGGGGGTGATGTGTGGGAGCCCTGTGTGATGTTATGCAGGTTTGTTTTGTAAGTTCACGATGTTTACTGAACACTTATTGTTTGTGTACGTTCATGTAGGAACAATATACTTCAATAAATTGTTTAAAAAAAACAAACAAAAAAGAAAGCGGTTTAAAGGGAAAGCCTAAGGTCATGTATGTTACTAAAAAGAAAGCTAAAAAATGTAACATGGGACAGTATAGCTTAGGAAAACCACATGTGAAATATGAATATGGGTAAAATTGCATATATAAGACCGTCTTTCCTTGAAACTGAACAAATGTGTATTAATACTACAAGATGTTAATATCAGACAAAACATTATGCAAAGTGAAGGAAACCAGACGCAAAGCAGTACATATTGTATGATTCTATTCATATAAAATGTAAATATAAATCAATTTATAACGATGAAGTTAGACTAGTAGTTATGTAGGGAAGGACTGCTAAGGGGTGTGGAGTTTTCCTTTTTGGAGTAATGAAATTGTTCTAAAATGTTTTGTGGTGATGAATGCATGACATTGTGATTACACTAAAAGCTATTGTTTGTACACTTTGGATAAATCGTATGGTATATGAATATATCTCAATAAAACTGCTTAATCAAGAAACAATTGTGCAAGAAGAGCCAGAAATAGCAGGGCAAACATAGAAAGATCGAGAGATGAAGAATTTTCTGTCTGCTTTTTGTTTATTATTATTATTATTGAAGTAATGAAAATGCTCTAATAATGACTGAAGCGAGGAATGCACAACTGTGTGCTTATACCAAATACCACTGATTGTACACTTTGGATGAATTGTACGCTTTATTCATAGGTGTCAATAAAATCGATTTGTTAAAAAAATTATTTTTTAAATTCTACATACATTAAGCATCAGCTCCCATTCTCAACCCACATCCTATCTCCTAGTAACCTAGACTTGAGATTTTACCTCTGTGAGTTTACACATTGTTTTAGTTTATGTTAGTGAGACACACAATATTTGTCCTTTTGTGTCTGGCTTATTTCACTCAACATAAAGTCCTCAAGGTTCCTCCATGTTGGCATGTGCAGCCCAAGTTCATTTCTTTTTTTTTTTTTTTTCAATTACTTTTTTAAAATTTTTAAATAGCTTTAGATTACATAAATGTTACATAAAAAAATATAACTCCCTCCCCTTCCCACACTTTCCTACATCAACATCCTTCATTAGTGTGGTACATTTGTTACAATAGATGAACACATATATATTTTTAGAAGATTTATTTATGATTAATTTATTTTACTTTATCCATTTTAACCTCCACCCCCCCCCTTTTTTTTTTTTTTTTTTTGTTTTTTGTTTTTATGTCCATTCGCTGGGCAATTCTCTATGTCCATCTCCTGCCCTCTCTTCTCATCCTTCTCCTACTGTCTTCACCGGGATTCGATTCTGGCAACCTCCGATGTGGGAGAGAGGCGTCCTGCCACCTGCGCCACCTCAGTTCCTGGCTTTTTCGGTGCGTCTTGTCTTGGCTCTCCCCTGTGTCTCTCTCCTGTTATGTCATCATCCTGTTGCGTGGCTCGGTGGAGCCTGCACACCTGCACCTGGCGGCCACTTGCCGTCTATATTTTTCTTTTTTTTTAATTTAATTTTACCAGGAGGTCCCGGGGATCGAACCCAAGTCCCTCCATATGGGAGACGGACGCTCAACCATTTGAGCCACATCCATCCCCAAGTGAACACATATTCTAGCATTGCTACTAACCATGGATTACAGCTTACATTATAATTTACACTCTATCCTGCACAATTTTGTAGGTTATGACAAAATATACAATGTCCTGTATCTGTCACTGCAATGTCATGCGGGACAAATCCAATGTCCCAAAAATGTCCCCATATTACACCTATTCTTCCCTCTCCCATCCCTCAGAACATCCGGTGCTTTGTATCGATGTTACAAGTTTTTCCGTTGCTAGACTCATAAGGTCTATAGTAAAATAATAATAAGTCTACTTTAGTCCATTGTTCATTCTCCAGTCTTGAGGATTTGGGGATGGTGATGCCCACTCTGCTTCTAATTGAGAGAGGGTTTGGATCCCATGGGGGCAGATGAATGGATCTATCTTGCTTGCAGTTGCAGACACTCTCTATTCATTGGGATGGTTGTTGTCCATCATCACCTCCTTGTTAGTTGTCCTGGGTGAGTCCAATGAACTGGAGAGTAGGTGTTGTAACTCTGCTGAGATTCAGGGCTCAACTGGCACATGCACAGACCAAAGATTTAAGTCTCTGGGACATATATTTATCAAGTATAGTGCTAATTATGGGTTCAGATAAAAGGGGCAGAAGCACCAGGTGTAGAGAACCTATAAATGAGTCTAACTCTGTTATACCGGGGAGCATAAATTCCAAAGTAAGGTCCACTGATAGTGTGCCGAACTCCTGAGCTGTCTGCCCTGCTTATGGTTTCTGGATGTCTCCAGAGCCCTGGCCAAGTTCATTCCTTAGTTTTTATTCTAGTAACATATATTTTAGACCTAAAATTTCCCCCTTTTAAACCACATTCATATATATAATTCAGTGCTGTTAATTACACTATATTGTGTCACCTTCACCCGCATCCATTTCCAAAACTTTACAATCAACCCAAATAGAACTTCCTATTCCCTACCTCCACCCCAGCCCCTGGTAACTTATGTTCTAGATTTTGAGTCTGAGTTTTCTTATTCTATCTGTGAGATCATACAATATTTGTCCTTTTGTGTCTGGCTTATTTCACTCAACGTGATGTCTTCAAGGTTTATCCATGTTGTCGCATGCATCAGGACTTTATTCCTTTTTAATGGCCAAATAACATTCCATAGTATGGAATTTGGGTTTATCCAGTCATCGGGTGATGGACGCTTGGGTTACCTCTGTATTTTGGCTATTGTGAATGAATGATGCCACTATGAGCGTCAGTGTGCAAACCTGTTCGAGTCCCTGCTTTCAATTCTTCTCCATCTATACCTAGTGTATTAGTCAGCCAAAGGGGTGCTCATGTGAAATACGAAAAATGGGTTGGTCTTTATAAAGGGTATTTATTTGAGGTAGAAGTCCACAGATACCAGGCCACAAAGCATTAAGTTTCTTCTCTCACCACAGTCCATTGCCATATGTTAGAGCAAGACAGCTGCCGGCGTTTGCCAGGGTTCAGGCTTCTGGGGTTCCTCTCTTCCCGGGGCTGCGTTTCTCTCCGGGCTTAGCTCCTGTTTCCTCCACGAGGTCAGCTGCAGACGATCAGGCGAACGGCTTGCTTCTCTTCTTCTGGGGCCTTCTTTCCAACATCAAACTGCTTCTCAACTCTGTCCTTTGCCTTGCCTTTTATATCGATTCCCCCACCCACCAAGGGGTGGGGCTAAACGCCCTAATCCTAACCTAATCATGCCCAGATTCACAGATCAGTTTACAAGCATGATCCAATTATATTTTTGGAATTCATCATTACATCAAACTGCCACACCTAGTTTCGGGATTGCCAGGTCATATTGCAATTCTATACTTAGCTTTCTGAGGAACTGCCAAACTCTCTTCCACAAAGGCTGCATTTTACATTCCCAGCAGCAATGACTGAGTGTTCCTATTTCTCCACATCCTCTCCAACACTTGTAATTTTCTTTTTTTTCAATCGTAGCCATTCTAGTGTGTGCGAAGTGGTATCTCCTGGTTTTGATTTGCATTCTCTTAATAGTTAATGATGTTGAGCATCTTTTCGTGGCTTACTCTTTTTTGTTTTCTTTTTCATATTGGGTACTTTAATTTACAGCTAAGGAATAAAGAGCACTAGCAATTATTTAGCGTGGGAAACCATGTTTGTATGGAAAAATGTATTTCACTATCAGTTTATTTTCCAGACATTTTGCAAACTAATGTAAATTCTTTTTTTTTTTTTTTCATTTTCAACAGGGATTAGAATTTTAGTAGTCCCAGAAGGATAAAAAGATGGCATTAAAATGTCCTGCATACTGGTGATGCTATGCCAAGATCCTTTTCTGACTTATCTTGTGTTCTGAATTACAGTCTTCATAGAGACTAAGTTAGAGTAAGACTGGACAACTGTACAAAATTATTAAAAAAGGGCAAGCGGATGTGGCTCAAGCAGTTGGGTGCCCACCTGCTTGAGGTAGGCAGGCAACCAACTGCTTCATACCTAGCTAAAGAGGACAGGCCACCCCGCCTGTCACGGGCACCACGGAGAGAGAGTGGAAGAGCCCTCGCTGCTCACCGCCAAGGCTGCCCAAAGGCCACTTCTGTCCCGGCCGGCAGCCACAGGCCACGGTGAACGTTTCTGACTCCCTACTTCTTTCCCACCTCTCCGGGTTTGGATGGGAAGAACCCAGGTTCGGTTCCCGGTGCCTCCTAAAAAAGAAGTCAAGCACACAGTGAGTGCCAACAACGAGGCGGGAGGGTGGAGAAATAAATAAATCTTTAAATAAAAAATTAAAAAGGGAAATATTCATGTCAACTGTTGAAAACTCGCTTTGGAAAGCAAGGCCTGAAACGCCTTATCTCTCACTGCCGGCTGCTGCCCCGTCTCGAGCCTTGGCTTCCGGGCCTGCTGACCCACCGGCCGCTTCTCTTCTGCCCTTCCTGCCTCCATAAGGCTACTGGTCGTGTTTGTCCTCGGTGGGCCCGGTGACGGCAAGGGGACCCAATGCACCCCGAGAAATATGGTCATACTCACCTTTCTGCAGGAGATCTTCTTCGTGATGAAAGGAAGAATCCAGATTCACAGAATGGTGAACTCATTGAAAAGTACATTAAAGAAGGAAAGATTGTGCCAGTTGAGATAACCATCAGTTTATTAAAGAGGGAGATGGCTCAAGCAATGGCTTCTAAGGCCCAGAAGAATAAATTCTTCATTGACGGGTTTCCAAGAAATCAAAACAACCTTCAAGAATGGAGCAAGACTATGGGTGGGAAAGCAGATGTAGCTTTCGTTCTATTTTTTTACTGTAATAATGAGGTCTGTACTGAATGATGCCTTGAGAGGGAAAAGAGAAGTGGTAGGACCGATGACAAGTGAGAAAGTTTGGAAAAGAGAATTCAGACCCAGTTTCAGTCAACAAAGTCAATTGTTGACTTATATAAGGAAATGGGGAAAGTCAAGAAAATAGATGCTTCTGAATCTGTTGATGAAGTTTTTGATGGAAGTTGTGAAGATTTTTGACAAAGAAAGCTAACTGTGAACCTGAGAGCATCCTTGAAATCATGCTTGAATCTTGCTTTCATAGGTACTATCACAACCCCTTTTGTAAATTTTTTTATTTTACCGGGAGGTCCCGGGGATCGAACCCAGGTCCCTCCATATGGGAGACGGACGCCCAGTCATTTGAGCCACATCCATTCCCTCCACAACCCCTTTTTAAGGCAATTTTAATCTTTTCTTAAAATCATCTCAATTCTGGAAAGTATGTAGCAAGACAAATTAAAATTTTAAATTTCTTTTTCTTTATGTCACAAGAGTAGACCCTGAGTTCAGGTTCAATTTCATCTTCGTTATGCTGCTGACAAAACAAAGAAGGGTATCAGCTAGCTCTTTGTTTTTATTCGAAAAGAGTATCCCTTTTATAGTCTGTGTCTTCTGTGAGCAAAACGTGTTAGTTTGTGTGTATATCCCTTTTATTATAACATGTTAGGATTAGGGATCCCCAATTTCTCTCTTTTTTTTTTTTTTTTTTTGCAGGTTTTAAATTTCCAACCTGTAAAGTGAATTTATGGACCAAATTTCAAATTTCTACTTTATATTAAACTTATATTTCAAATTTCACAAAATTTTGTGTAGTCAGTTCTTGGAAAATGTGTTTGGTAAGCAAACTTATAAAATGGATTTCTACAAGTGTTTTAGTATTTATCAAATAATTGACTATTTCCTACAGAAAGGTAAGAAAATGTGGTCTTTGTTTTACTACAACTTGTATGTACAAAGTTATGTGACAAGACGTATTCACTGCTTCCAGGGATTGGTTTGGGAACACTGGGGTTCAGAACCTCACAGAATATCAGCTTTATTCTGACTTAAATCTGAGGGTAGGGGACAAGGATCACATCTAATGGCTTATGTTTCTTATGCTCTATTATATAGTGTTATTAATGATTAAACTGGTCAATAAAATTCCTAGCAGTGGAACTTTGAAACGCACTTGCTAGATTTCTGGTAAAATGATTCAGTTAGCATTTTAGTTAAATTTCAAAGTTGTTTGTTTTGTTTTCCTAGATAAATATAAGTTTGTTTGTTTTTTGGCTGTATTTATTTATTTATTTTTTTAAACTTTCTTTTGTACATTTAATAATTGAAAATATTAACAATTAAAAACTAAAAAGTAAACACAGATGAATAAATATATACACTTCTCAATTAAATGTAATGGATACATGTAAATTTTTTTTTAATCAAACAATATATTACACAATATATTTGGTTCATAATAACACATTCACACAGTATTTAAGAAAATAAAATATAAACGAGAAATTTAGCCATTAACATTTTCTTTTCTACTTTATATTAAACTTATATTTCAAATAAATACTTTTTTTTTCATAGTTATTTGTTTAAGAAGATTTAGAACCTATTGCACTTTGGTCAGAAAAATAATAAATATATCTTATAAATGTTTGACTCCCTTCCTGGCTACTTTTATTCACTGGATTTTATTTTTTGCATCATGTTGAAGCACCAAAAGATATAGCATAAAAAGACTATAAAGCGTAATGGAGTTTTCTCTTAATTGCAGTCTTCCTTAAAACATTTTTCTTCTTGTCTTTTTCTTCCTCACTTCAATGCAAAGTAGTATCCAATGTTCTTATTCTGAGATTATCAAAACGTATCTCATTCTCAGCATTTTTACTGTTTGGATTACAGGGTTAAATAGGACAAGGAATTTTGTCTTTGTATAATAGATTTTATATTTAAAGTCACTGGGAATGGTGAGGACAATTTAATGGTTGTTCTTATATTGTAATGGAATTCTTTTTTACTGTGAAATATTATAAAGTTCACTTATTAAAGAAATTTTTCAACATTAAAAACAAACAAAAAAAACTCCTTCTCTCTGGCACGTTCAGTATGGAATGCATGGTCGATTTCTATTCAGCTGCTTGATAAAAGTATTCATAAGGAGAGATAAAGCTTTAAGAAAACTACAATCAGCTGACTTCCTCGGCAGGGAATAGCAGTTAGTTTGGTAAGACTGAAGTGACAGCTCTGACTAGTTTTGTTAGAAATGATTTTGTCATTTTGGGTATTTGCCCAAATAGTTAGGTGTAGAATGAATGTGTCATTTCTAGAAGAATGAATGAGCTGGGATCTTCTACCATGTTTCTAAGAAGCAGCCTACCCTAGTAGCATCAGCATCTATTTATTTAATTTTCAAGAAAAGCTCATTCTGCTTACATTGTTTACAGTACTTTTTATTGTGCCTAAAAACTTGCAAGAAGGTGAAACAGCAGATTATAAAATGGTTTCATGTTGAGCGAAGCAAGCCAGACACAAGAGGACAAATACTGTATGATTGTGTTACTATGAACCAAATATATCGTGTAACATATTGTATGATTAAAAAAATATATATATATATGTATCCAGCACATTTAATTGAGAAATGTATGTTTTTATTCAACTGTGTTTTCTTTTTAGTTTTTAATTGTTTATACTTTCAATTATTAAATGTACAAAAGAAAGTTTAAAAAACGATTTCATAATATAAGATGGATGAAACCTAATATTTATAGTATAGCCTGACTCTTATTTTTGCATGATTAATCAAAATTATGTCTTTAAATAACAATTTGACATTTCTTGAATTGTACTCAGATGCACTACTGTATACTTTTTATGGATAATTTTTATGATCTATGTACCTTTCATATTAACTTGGATATATTTTTTTTAACTCTATCATACCATTTATTCATTTTTTTAACTTTATTTTGTACATTAATAATTGAAAATACAAACAAAAACAAAAGTAAACAGAGGTGAATAAATATATACATTTCTCAATTAAATGTAATGGATACATATAAAACTTTTTTGAATCAAACAATATGTTACACAATATATTTGGTAACTTGGATATTTTTATGCTTAGCTTTATTAACAGTATGACATTTTCATGCATTTAAAAAATTTTTATTTTTTTATTTTTAAAGATTTTATTTATTTATTCATTTATCCCCCCCTTGCTGCTTGTGCTCGCTGGGTCAGCTAACCACGCCATGCGGGCGGGCTTGCCTTCACCAGGAGGCCCCGGGAACCGAACCCGGGGCCTCCTATATGGTAAACGGGAGTCCTACTGATTGAGCCACAGCCGCTTCCCAAACAATGGAACATTTTTTTTTTTTTTTTTTTTTTTTAACGGGGAGGTCCCAGGGATCGAACCCAGGTCCTTCCATATGGGAGACGGATGCCCAACCATTTGAGCCACATCCGCCCCCTATTTAAAAATTTTACACTAGTTTTTAAAAATTTTATTGAAGTATGTCATTCATACGTGAACATACATAAGCAATAAATATATAGTAAAAATTGTGAACTTACAAAATAAACGTGCATAAAATCATACAGGGGTCCCACACATCACCCCTCCACCAGCACCTTGCATTGTTGTGAAACTTTTGTTAACAAAAAATACAAGAGCGTCCTCAAAATATTACTACTAACTATAGCCCATATCTTACATTTGGTGTAGCTTCCCCCAACCCACCCTATTATTTTTTAAATATAATTTTTATTACAGAGGTTGCGAACTTACAAAACCATCATGCACATGTTTTTACACTATTTTTAATATTCACCATGTTCAGTTCAGTTCTAATAAAATACTTGAACCTTCTTACAAGAGAAAAAAATGAAAAAGGTCACCTCTTTACAGAGTCAGCTAAATTCTTTTTCAGAGTCACAAGTTAATATTGGACTTGGAAAACCTAAAGCTCTGCGGATAATGTTGATTCAACTGTGCGTCCGTTACTTAGGCCACAGGCCTACCCAGGGCTCTCTTGTCCGAGAGCAATTACTCTTTTGAACCACTTCTCTTCAGCATCAGCTTCCCCAGTAAGTAAATTTGGATGGGCCAGGGAATTGTCGTCTTGGTCCGTGATAGCAGCAGGGATGCTGCTGGGGTCTATTTCTTACGCGGCAGCTTCGAGAACCAGCTGTAATTTGGCTTTGGCCTGTTCAGCTGGTGGCAAGTGTTCTATCCCAGCTTTGATGCTTCCCGTTTCCCCATGTTTGATACTGTGCAATTCCCTGTCCTTCCCTCTATCCTTCTCCTTATCTCTGTCCCGAGACCTGCTACGGATTCTTCTGTGCCTGGATCTTTCCCTGCTTCGGCTATGGGAATGTGGAAGAGATCTTGACCTGGACTTTCTCATTCTGCTTTGGGATCCGGACCTCTGGATGCTACAGGATCCCCCTTGACCCCTCGAACGACTTCGATGCCGTGTTCTTCTAGAGCCATAAGAAGAGATACTGCTGGATCAATGCCCGTGTCTTTTTTTTTTTTTTTAAGATTTTATTTATTTATTCATTTATCCCCCCCCTTGCTGCTTGTGCTCGCTGGGTCAGCCAACCACGCCGTGCGGGCGGGCCTGCCCTCACCAGGAGGCCCCGGGAACCAAACCCGGGGCCTCCCACATGGTAAACGGGAGCCCTACTGATTGAGCCACAGCCGCTTCCCAATGCCCGTGTCTTTTAGCATAAGGATGTGAACCAGGCTGAAGAGCTCTGGGCCAAGACCTTGACTTTGACCTTGATTTCCTTCCACCTTTCTGTCGGTGATGTGTTCTACTATCTGAAGAACTACTGGAAGGTGACCTCCGGTGTTTATTTTTTTCTCTTACTTCTGCTCTCCTCTTCAGTATCTGCTGACTGGTGTCTCATTTCCAGAAGCTAGGTCCCAGCCTTCTGGTTTACCACTAAGTCCCAGCCTTCTGGTTTACCACTAGGTACCGGCCTTCTGGTTTACTGCTAGATCCCAGCCTTCTGGTTTACCACTAGGTCCCAACCTTTTGGTTTACCACTAGGTACCGGCCTTCTGGTTTACCACTAGGTCCCAGCCTTCTGATTTACCCCTAGGTCCCAGCCTTCTGGTTTACCACTAGGTACCGGCCTTCTGGTTTACCACTAGATCCTGGCCTTCTGGTTTACCACCCACTGCCATGCAAGCACTGCAGGCCTGGAAGCATTTCTTCGGATTAGGAAGCCACTGGCATCCTCATGGCTTTCTCTTTTTAAAGCCTCCGGTAATCTGGATTAAGACCCACCCTGATTTAATTAGCCACAACTTAACTGAAAATAACATCTTCTTGAGAGTGGATGTGGCTCGAGCAGTTGGACTCCCGCCTCCCACGTGGGAGGTCTTGGGTTCAGTTCCCAGTGCCTCCTGAAAAAAACAAGGACAAACAACAAGCGAAACAAGCGAAAAAACCCTCTCAGAGAAGCCGATGTGACTCAGTGGTTGAGCCCCGGCTTCCCACACACGAGATCCCGGGTTCATTCCCTGCCCCTGGGTGCCTCAAAAAAAAAAATAATTATAAAAACATCTTCAGAGGATCCTCTTTACAATGGTGTCACATCCAAGGGATACAGATCAGGACGAAGAACGTGGCTTGTTGGGGGGCTACCATCTGATTACTGAATGAAGAAAGTCTAAAATAAGCCCCGGGGGGCAGATATGGCTCAAATGGTGGGGCGTCCGTCTGCCATATGGAGGGACCTGGGTTCGATAAAAAATAAAATAAAAAATATATATATATAGAAGGGACATGGGCTGCCAGGCTCTGTGTGCTGGTGGGCCGCCAGGCCCCGGGAGCCATGCAGCAAGATGATGCCATCACAGGAGAGAGACGCAGGGGAGAGACAAGATGAGATTCTCCGAAAACCAGAAACCAAGGTGGCGCAGGTGGCAGAACACCTTTCTCCTACATCGGAGGTCTTCAGGATCGAATCCTGGTGAAGACTGGAGGAGGAGGATGAGAAGAGATGGCAGGAAACAGACACAGAGAATTGCCCAGCGAATGGACACAAAACAGCAAATGGGGAAGGGGGGTGGTTTAAAATGGATAAAGTAAATAAATAAATCTGTAAAAAAAAATAAGATTAAAAAAATAAAATAAGCCCCAACAAGGCACCTATTCCAAACGTCTTCATTTTCTCTTGCCCGGAGAAGGCAAGCTGTGACCTCAGCCACCTCTGACTGGACTCCTCACCCAGTGCTCTTTCCACTCAGCATCCCGCCTGCCTCTCACACTGGAACAGAGATTGCCGTGGACCATCTCGAAGTTTCCTCCAGGGGATTTTCCATCCTGCAGATGGGACGCTGGGAAGGAAAGCCAGCTTTCCTGGGTGTAGACAAAACGTTCCGACAGATATTAGGGAAAAAACAGAGGTGATTTCCACTCACAGGCAGGGGGAGCTATGAGTTCAGTTTTCCCGAAGGTTTGGTGGGAAAAAAATTGCTATTTCCTTGAGCAGTTCTATCAAATGCTGGCTCGAGCTATTACCTAAATTCGGGGAAGAAGAAGAAATCAGATTTGAAAAACTGATACAAGATTCCTCCAGGCTGTACAACACAGTGAGCCTGGTTGAGTGATGTTATTTCATGAATTATAACAAATGTATGACACAATCACAAGGTGTTAATAATAGGGTAGTATGTGGGAAAAATACACCTAATATAAACTATGGACTATAGTTAACAGTAAAATTTTAATATTCTTTCATCAGTTGTAACAAAGGCACACACTAATGCAAAGTGTTAAATTAGGGGGTATATGAGAACGTTGTATATTTTTTTTTTCCTGAGGTTCCAGGGCTGGGAATTGAACCTGGGACCTCGTATGTGGGAAGCTGGCGCTCAACCACTGATCCACAATGATTCCCCTGAGTTGGTTTTTTGTTTGTTT
The DNA here is from genome assembly GCA_026826555.1 of Tolypeutes matacus. NCBI lineage: Eukaryota > Metazoa > Chordata > Mammalia > Cingulata > Chlamyphoridae > Tolypeutes > Tolypeutes matacus. The sequence continues at coordinate 1,888,379 of JAKSZT010054196.1, forward strand.
GTTTGCTTTAGTTTTTGTGTTTTTTTGTTTTTGTTGTTGTTGTTTTAGGAGGCGCTGGGACCTGAACCTGGGACCTCCCATATGGGAAGCAGGCGTTCATCTGCTCCCCAAACGTTGTATTTTTCACACGACTTTTCTGTAAACCTATAACTTCTCTAATTAAAAAAAAAAAAAAGAAATTACAATAATTAAAAAAAACACATTATGCTAAGTGAAAGAAACCAGACACAAAGTACTACAGATTGCATAATTCCATTTACATAAATGTAAATATAGGAAAGCAGTTCAGTGGTTCAGCACCTGCTTCACATGTACGAGAACCCGGGTTCAATCCTAGGTACCTCCCCCCCCCACACACACACAAATAGTAAATAGAAATCAATTTATAAAGATGGGATTAGGTTAGTGGATATGTACGGCTGGGGAAGGGTAGAGGGATTGAGAGGTGATGCTATGGGGTAAGGGGTTTTTCTTTCTGGAGGAATGAAATTGTTCAAAAACTGTTGATGAATGCCCAACTCTGTGCTTACACGAAAAGCCACTGATGATACATTTTGGATAGATTGAGTGACATATGAATATATCTCAATAAAACTGCTTTATGAGAAATGCATGCTTTTATTCAACTGTGTTTTCTTTTTAGTTTTTAATGGTTTGTATTTCCAATTATTAAATGTACAAATAAAGTTAAAAAAATAAAAAAAAAATAAAGCTGCTTTAAAAAAAAAAAAAGAGAGAGAGAGAGAGATTCCTCTAAGGACTGAACATTTGCCTAGCGGACAAAATAAAACAGTGTCTATGCTCATCCTCAAAGAGAACCTGGAGATTCTTGCTGGGTGGATCCATCAAATGTCAGAGCTTCTAGGGGGCAGATGTGGCTCAAATGGTTGAGCACCCGTCTCCCATATGGAGGGACCCGGGTTCGATCCCCGGGACCTCCCGGTAAAATTGAAAAAAAAAAAAGAGCTTCTAGAAAGGGCTCCGGGGTCTCTTGGTGGAGTAAGCAGAGGCTCCCATGCCCTCCTCTGCTCGTGGGCATGGGCACCTCCCCCAGCCATCCTGGGCATTCCCTGTCACTCCAGGCTCTGCCTCCATCTCCACGTGGCCATCTGTCCTCTCTGTGTGTCTGTCTGCACCTCCTCTTCCGTTCCCACAAGGACACCCTCGTGTTGGGTTACGGCTCAAGCCTGCTCCACGTGCACTTAGCCAGTTCCATCGGCAAAGACCCCACCCAAGGCCACACTGAGGTCTTAGGATTAAGGACTTACACGTGGGCGGTTTTTTTTTGTTTTTTTTGTTTTTTTTGATGGGGAGGAGGACGTGGAGAGATGTTTCTGATTTAGTAAGTGAAAACATTAGATTATAAACAACATACTCCAGGGAAGCGGATGTGGCTCGGGCGATTGGGCTCCCGTCTACCATATGGGAGGTCCAGGGTTCAATTCCCGGGGCCTCCTGGTGAAGGTGAGCTGGCCTGCGTGGAGAGCTGGTGCAGCAAGATGATGCAACAAAGAGAGACACAGAAGAGAGACTATGAGAGATGCAGCTAGACCAGGGAGCTGAGGTGGCGCAAGAGATTGGGCAGCCTCTCTCCACTCTGGAAGGTCCCAGGACCGGTTCCCGGTGCTGCCTAAAGAGAAGACGAGCAGACGCAGAAGAACACACAGAGAGCAGACAGCGAGTGCAAAACAATGGGGAGTGGGGGAATAAATAAATCTTTAAAAAAATAAAATAATCAACATACTCTAAAGCCTCAGAGGCAGCAGCGGAAGGTGGATGGGGGCTTCTGGGACTGTGACCACCTGGGGACAGGGGAGAAGCCAGCTGCCCAGGGGCTCCTCCAGGGTCAGGACTGCCTGTTTCTGCGGCAGGCTGAGCCAAAGCCATGCAGATCCTTCCGTCGTGATTGCAGTGATGGGGCTGAAAGCTCACCACCGAGCCCTCTACCCCAGCCCACCTCCTGTCCTGGTGCCCAGGCAGTTCTCAGTCTGGTCCCCAGCACACAGGGTTTATTTTTTAGAGGAGCCGCTCCTCGCAGGCTTGTGCAGCCAGCACCAGGCTCTGAGGTCTCCGGCTGCTGCCTGCTGTGGTCACTCTGTCCAGCCTGATGACGTCCCAAGTCTCCGGATTATCTTTTTTTTTTTTTAACTTTATTTTGTACATTTAATAATTGAAAACATAAGCAATTAAAAACTAAAAAGTAAACACAGATGAATAAATATATACATTTCTCAATTAAATGTAATGGATACATGTAAATTTTTTTTGTTTGTTTTTTGTTTGTTTGTTTTTGTGAATCAAACAATATATTACACAATACATTTGGTTCACAGTAACGCATTCATACAGTATTTGTCCTTTTGTGTCTGGCTTGCTTCACTCAACATAATGTCCTCCAGGTTCATCCATGTTGCCATATGCTTTATGACTTCATTTCTTCTTACAGCTGCATAATATTCCATCGTGTGAATAGACCACAATTTGTTTATCTGGATTATCTTTTCTGCACGAAGCCGGTGCAGGACTGCTGGCTGAAGACTGGCCAGGGGTTCGGATGTGGCTCAACTGGTTGGGTGTCGGTCTCCCATATGAAGGGACCCGGGTTCGCTCCCCGGGACCTCCCGGTAATAAAAAACAAAACAAAACAAAACAAAACAAAACAAAAAAAAAGACTGGCCAGCTAAGCAGAGCAGAGAGTCCATGCTGGCCGAGGTGCCAAGGGGCCTTAGCACATCTTTTCAGAAATGCAATCACCCCTCTCAATTGGAAACAGAGCAGGTAGCACTATCCCAGAATCCTCAAGACTGAGGAATGAACAGACATAAGTGGGGGAATGCAACTATGGACCAAAGTAGACTTAGGATTATTCTAGCAATGGAAGAATGTGTATCACTGATATAAAGACAGTGGTCACCAGAGGTTCCGAGGGGAAGGGAAGGGGAGAAGAGGTGGAACATGTGGGCATTTTGGGGACATTGGAATTGTCCTGCCTGACATTGCAATGACAGATACAGGCTATTATACATTTTGTCAAAACCTATAAAATTGTGCAGTGCAAAGTGTAAACCATAACATAAACTATAGACATGGTTAGTAGCAATGATTCAATATGTTCATCAATTGTAATAAATGTACCACATTAATGAAAGATGTTGTTAAATGGGGGGAATTGGGGCAGGCGAAGGGGGTAGGGTGTATGGGAATGCCCTATATTTTCTTTTTCTTTTTTAAAATTGTTTCTGTATTTTTTTAAAATTATTTTTTATTTTTCTTCGGTTTTTTGTTTTTTTTTTTAATTGTTTTTTTTTTTTTTAACTTTTTGATTATTTATGCCCTATATTTTTTCTTTTTCTTTTTTTTTTTTTTTTTCTTTACCAGGAGGTCCCAGGGATGCCATACATTTTCGAAGTAAAATTTATGTAATCCTAAGCTTCTTTAAATAAATAAATAAATAAATAAATAAAACAAATAAAATTTTTTAATTAAAAAAAAAAAAGAGGGGACGGATGTGGCCCAAATGGTTGGGCGTCCGTCTCCCATATGGAGGGACCTGGGTTCAATCCCCGGAACCTCCTATTAAAATTTAAAAAAATAATAATAAAAATAAAAGAAAAAAAAAAAAAAAGAAATACAACCACCCGCTTGGTTTTCCTGGGGATGAGGGGGCGGATGGAAAAAGCTGGGGAGCAGAAGGCTGTGAGGAGGCCCGTGGTCCCAGGAGTTGTCAAGCAGGTCCAGCAGTTTCATCTCCTCCTCGTTTGTCGTTGAAGTCAGGAGCTCGCAGGCTGGGTTTGGCTGTCTGAAGCGGCCCTCCTCTCCCATGTGCAGGGTGCTGGGGGACTCTGGCTCCCTCCACACACAGCTGCCTGCCCAGGAAGTCTGGCAGTTTCCAGCTTTTGGTCTCACAGGCCTGGAGGAAGCCACGTTCCTCCACCAGCTGGCACGGCTTGTCTGCACGGGAGGCGGTTCCTGAATCAAAATTCCCAGTCCCAGGGGTGGCCCGAGGGGCTCCAGGGAACGGGTCTCCCTTACATTTGTGTGGGGTTTGGCTTGGGGTATATGCAACTTGAAGAAAAGTATTTTCCATTCAGTGGAAGATTTCTGTCTAATCACTTTGCCTGGCCCGTGGGCCAGGGTGTTGTGGCGGCTCCTTGGAGGCCAGGGGGAGACAAACCCCAGTCACCCTAAAAACTGGAGGCAGCCTCCACGTACATTTTTTTTTTGGGGGGGGGTTGCAACTCAACCCCTAATACCAGGCCTGGGTCAAATGCCCAACATGAGGGAAGTAGATGTAGCTCAAGCAGTTGGGCTCCTGCCTACCACATGGGAGGTCCTGGGTTCGGTTCCCGGTGTCTCCTAAAGCAAGACAGTGAGCTGATGTGACAGGCTGGCACAGCGAGCTGATGCAACAAGAGTCACGACAAGGAAACACGATGAGAGACACAACAAGCAGGAGCGGAGGTGGCTCAAGCAGTTGGGTGCCCGCCTATCACACGGGAGGTCCCAGGTTCAGTTCCTGGTGCCTCCTAAAGAAGACGAGCAAGACACAGAGAGCACACAACGAACAGACACAGAGAGCAGACAGCAAGTGCAAACAATGCTGTGGCGGTGGTGAGAAATAAATAAATAAAATATATCTTAAAGAAACAACAACAACATGAGATATGAGGGCAGATGGGAAGGCAAACAGCTGGCATGTTTGGCCTCTAAAGAGAATGGTGGGTTTTGTGCCAACGAGGAACTAGGGGAAGCAGCCATTCTTGAGGTGAACTGTTCATCTTTTTGAGCCTCAGTCTCCTACTCACTTGTACAGTAAGAGACAGTTATCCCTGGAGTAATTTTTTTTGAAGGGTGTTGGGAACTCAAATGATAAACTGGATATAGGGAACAGATGTGGCTCAACTGGTTGGGTGCCGACCTCCAACTGGTGCCTCCTAAAGAAGACAAACAACGAGCAGACAACGAGCAGACATCGAGCAAAAAACAATGAGCAGACTTCAAGCAAAAACAATGAGCAGACAACAAGCAAAAGCGAAAAAACGAGCAGGGGAGCTGATGTGACTCAAGCAGTTGGGCGCCTGCCTCCCACACGGGACTTCCCATATGGGAGAGAGGAGCACAATCGCTTAAGCCACCTCTGCTCCCCTGCTTGTTGTGTCTCTCATTGTGCTTCCCCTCTGTGTCTCTTTGTTGTGTCAGCTCGCTGTCTTGCTTGTCTTCTTTAGGAGGCACCAGGAACCGAACCCGGGACCTCCCATGTGGTAGGCAGGTGCCCAACTGCTTGAGCCACATCCACTTCCCACAACTGCTATGAATTAAAGCCCTAGCTACGTCACTGTCACTGTGCTAAATACTCTTTCCGTTGTTTTAGATGATGTTTAATTTTTTTCAACTATGTTTTGTTGTTTTAATGTACACGTCTTGCACACCTTGCATGGTAAATCTATACCCAAGTATTTTTTATGCTATTGTAAGTGGAATTTTTCCCCTTAATTTTATTTTTGGAATGTTCATTGCTGATGAATAGAAATATGATTGATTTTTGTATATTGGTCTTATATCCTGAAACCTTGCTGAATTTATTAGTTCTAGCAAGTTTTTAGTGGCATTCTTGGGATTTCCTATATATAAGATAATGCCATTTGTAAATATAGATACTTTTACTTCTTTCTTTCCAGAAAACTATTTTTTGCTTTTTTAATTATAAATTTTATTGAAATGTATTCATAAACCATCCAATCCTTCTAAAGTGCACAGTCAATGGCATGTGGTATAATCACAGAGTTGTGCCTTTATCACTTCAACCAGTATTACAGCATTTTCATTGCGCCACAAAAAAAGAGAAAACAAAAATAACAACAAAAAACAAGCAAAAAGAAAAAAAAGAAGCCCTACCCTTTAATCCCTCTATCCTTCCGCTGCCATGCATAACTCAGTCTATTTCCATCTCTATAATTTACTAGTTTCTTTCACTTAGCATACCTCCTTTTTTTTTTTAACCATTGTTGGACGGTTATTAATATATTACATTACACTGCTGTCCATAGTTTGCTTTGCTTGCATTTTGCCTGAATATCACACTGATTTTTTTAAAAATATAGAATACGGCAACAAAATTTATTATATATATTTCTGTCATAGACATAAATGTAAATGGAAAGCATATTTAGATGAGGCAATGTTTCAATATACATCAAATTGTTTATGTTTTTTAACCCACCTACCAATATATCTTATAATTAAACTCAGATTATGTAACACATTATATATATATATGCATATTCCTTACAGTAATATTTGTAATAAATATAGGGATAGCAAGAGAAATAAGCTTAAATGTTGATTAGGAGGATATCACACTGATAGTAACATCTTATAACATTAATGCAGATTTGTTCTGTTTCAGAGGAAAATATTCTTAAAATATGCATTAACCACACTCATTTTTCACCAGCGGGTTTGCTAATGCTGTCCAGTTCCTTAATTCATTTTTTCCGTGCTAAACACGTTTAATGCACTCCCTGGGGCAGTCCTCAAACGAATGGGCGAATGGGCCCTTTAGCATTGTGGTCCCATTGCCAGATGAGGAAACCGAGGTCCCAAGAGCTTCCGTCATTCGCTTACTGCCGAAGGACAGTAAACGGCCGTGCTGGGATTTGAACCTGGGTCTTGCTGAGGATATGAGTTTGGGTACCTGAGGTGGTTTGGAGCTGTGTGTACCCCAGAAAAACATGTTAACCTATTCCTGTGGGTGTGAGCCCATTGCAAGTCGCTTTTTTCCCAATTCTTTTTATTTTATTTTATTTTATTTCTTTATCCTCCCCTTGCTGCTTGTGCTCACTGTGTCCATTTGCTGTGCATTTTTCTGTGTCTGCTTGGCTCCCTTTATTGCATCATCTTGCTGCACCAGCTCCCTGCACCGCGTGGGCCATTAACTCACTGCGCCACGCGGGCGGCTGGCTTGCCTTCACCAGGAGGCCCTGGGAATCGAACCCGGGGCCTCCCATATGGTAAACGGGAGCTCAACCACTTGAGCCACATCCGCTTCCCTTTTTTTTTTTTTTTTTTTTTTAAGATTTCTTTTATTTTTGTATTTCTCCCCACCCCCTTGTTGTTTGCATCTGCTGAGTCTGTTTGCTGTTTGCTGGTCTTCTTCTTAGGAGGCACCGGGAACTGAACCTGGGACCTCCCATGCGGGAGGGAGGCGCCTAGTTGCTTGAGCCACCTCCGCTCCCTGCTTGCTGTGTCTCTCATTATGTTTTCCTCCTTGTGTCTCTTGTTGTGTCATCTTGTTGCATAAGCTCACTGAGCCTGCCCATTGTGTCAGCTTGCTGTCTTGTTTGCCTTCTTTAGGAGGCACCAGCAACCAAACCCAGGACCTTCCATCTGGTAGGCAGGAGTGCCACCGCTTGAGCCACATCCACTTCCCTGCAAGTAGCTTTTGATGAGGTGACTTCAGTTAAGGTGTGGCCCTCCTCAGTCAGGATTCCTGGAGTCCTTTATAAGTGGAATGAAATTCAGACAGAGAGAGAGAAAGCCGTGGGAAGGAAGAAGCTGAGATCAGTGCAACCCCAGAAGAGAAGGGAGAGACCAGCAGATGTCACCATGAGCCTTGCCACGTGACAAAGGAGCCCAGGAGCAAAGATCGCTGGCAGCCAGCCCAGAACGCCACCGTTTTCGGGAAGAAAGCATCGCCTTTATGATGCCTTGATTTGGACTTTTTCCCAGCCTCAAAACTATGAGCCAATAAATTCCTATTGTTTAAATCAGCCCTTTGCATGGTATTTTCTAGAGCAAATACCCAGAAAACTAAAACAGTACCATAAAAGAGACTCTAAATTACAATGGTTTACATGAGAGAGAGGTTTATTTTTTTCTCACATACCACTGGGGTGAAAGTCCTCCAAGGTTGGTAAGACAATATCTGGAGATATTTGTGACTGGCACAACTGGGGGTGCTCCTGGCATTGGGTGGGTGGAGGCCAGAGAAGCTGCTCAACACCCTACATTGCCCAGGACAGCCCCATGGCAGAGAATGTTCCAGCCCAAATGTCAACAGGGAAGAGGGGGAGAAACCCTGCAGGAATCTGATTCCAAGTCAGACCTATTTGGGTCTTGGGTCAGAATGTCTGGTTGAGCCTAAGACGACACTGGCTGGTGAGTGCTGCAGTGTCCTGGGGGATGTCAGGTGTCTACTCTGAACTTCAGTTTTCTTGTCTACACGATGGACATGATGATAGCATGGCCCTCTTAAGGTGGTTGGGAGAAAGTCAAGAGAGAATCCATTTAACGATGGCTTGGCAAAGACAGCATTCAGATAATTTAGCTTCACAAAATGGAAGTGATTTGATATTCTCAGGGCTGGTGTGTGGGGCTGTAGGCTGGACAACAGACACTGGCGCTGACTATGGGCCACTTAGGGGGCAAATCTTAGAAGCTACGTTTAGGGGAGCAGATGTAGCTCCAAGTGGTTGAGCGCCTGCTTCCCATGTACAAGGTCCTGGGTTCAAGTCCCGGTACCTCCTTTAAAAAAAAAAAAAAAAAAAGCTATGTTTAAATAAGGAATTCCAAGAGTCATATTTGCCTCCATGGGGGTGGGGGGCTGGAAGGAAGGGCTTGGGTCCAGCCCCATCATCTCCCACCCCCACCCTGGCCCCTGGTGCCTGCCTTCACCCTCCATAGTCTGTCCTCCCGACAGCAGCCAGGGGGCGTCTGTGAGCATCTGAGTCAGGGCCTGTCCTTCCTCTGCCTATAGCCCTCCATGGCTTCCACTTGCCTTGGGGTAAAAGTCCTAGTCCTCCGTATAGCCTACCAGGTCCTGCATGACCTGCCCCATCCTTCCCCCTTCTCTCCCCTCCTTCCACCCTCCCTCACTCCCTCCACTAGCCCTGCTACAGTCCTCCTTGCTTCTCCTCCATCTACTCGTCTATTTTAGGTGCTCAACTTTTTATTTTAATTCTTACAAAATATGGTAGAAATGAACCCACATTAAACAGATATGTGCACAAGCATGTGTACAAAACTTTACCTCTGGAAAAATAATGTATAAAAGTAGATGGTTGAAATGGGGAGAGGATGGAGCTCAAGTGGTTGAGCGCCTGCTTCCCACATATGAAGTCCTGGGTTCGACTCCTGGTGCCTCCTAAAAACAAAACAAACAACAAACAAACAAACGAAAAAACCAACCCTGGAGAGCCGGTGTGGCTCAGTAGTTGAGTGCCAGCTTCCCACACATGCTGTCCCAGGTTCAATCTTTGGCCCTGGTACCTAAAAAAAAAAAAAGTAGATAGTTAAAAAAAACACTAAAGTTTTAAAATCAGTACTATGAAGTTGATTTTCTCAAAGTATACTAACAGTAATTTTAAATTGCTGGTTACTGTTAATTTTCTAGACTTATTTATGCATTTTGTTGTGATCATAAACATAAAGTGTTTTTTTTTTTATTATTAATTTTAGAAACATCTTCCATTGCCTTTTATTTCATCAAATAGTCCTGAATTTTCCCCCTTTACAAATCTTTCATCGTGAGGACAGGACCTATTAAATTACAAGACCAACTTCCATCGCCTTCTTCCTCTTGACTCACATGTCGGAAAGGCAAAGTCGTTTTTCCTCTTTCAGGACCAGGCATTCAAAGAGTTCTAACCAGTTTACTTGAAGGTAGTGAGCTCATACTCGGAGGAGTAAGCAAGAGAAGTTGTCTAAACCGCTGGGGGAAAAAAGGAAAAAAAAAAAAAAAAAACCAACAAAATAAAACGCTGGGAATCTGCCATCTTGTCCATTGTCCATTGCAATTCTCCCATTAGCCATATCCTCACAGACATCAAATTCATCCAGGCATCTGAAAGGAGATCGTGGAAAAAGAATACTGACCTCCAGATAAGGCTCTTACGTCCTTGAAAGCAGCTTTATTTCCCCTCTCCAGGCTGAACTGATAAAGTCAGAGTTTCATTTTTGTGGGTCGAAACTCATTTTTCCACCATAGACCTCTGGGACAATAAATTGTCAGTGTACAATTTGCACCATAAAGTCAAACATCTTCTCAACTGCTGATAGGTTTTGTATCTACGGGTCATTATTTCTTCCAGGAATTTACTAAACCTTTTTAGAGTCCTTACTTTTTTGTTCACATCATGGTAGAGCTCTCTTGCTTCTTGTACTGCCTCATTATTGCCTCTCCATCTCTGCGACAAGCATGTTCTGCCTGTATCTTTTGTCTTAATTGATTAATTTCTTTGTCTAGAATTGATGCAGAATTTTTTTTTTTCTTTTCACTTTTATCCGCTCTGGGCAGATATGTCTTGCTTGGGCCATTTTGTCCTCTAGTTCTTTCTTTTTCATATCAAGTTCTCGTTTTTGTTGTTGTTTTTTTTTTTTTTTTTTTAGGTACTGGAGCCAGAGATTGTGGGAAGCTGGTGCTCAACCACCGAACCACACACTCCCCTGAGTTGGTTTTTTCATTTGTTCTGCTTGTTGTTTGATTTTCAGGAGGCACCGGGGACTGACCTGGTACCTCCCGTGTGGGAGGGAGGCGCCTAATCGCTTGAGCCACTTCTGCTCCCTTTATTTCCTTTTATTTAAAGTATCCAAGCGTTTTTTTTTCGGATTTTCATAACGTTGTTTCTCTCGTTTTTGGTTATCCACTTCAGAATCAGCAGGCTTTAATTCATCCTTAAGGAGAGAGTGTAGACTACGATGTGAACTGTGGTCCATGCTCAGTGGCAAAGCCCCAGGATGCGTTTATCAATTGCAATGAATGTGCCACACTAATGAAGGATGTTGTTTATGTGGGAGGGTGTGGGAGGTGTGGGGAGTGGGGCATATGGGAATCCCTATATTTTTTGTGTAACGTTTATGTAATCTAAGCATCTCTTAAAAAATAAAATAAAATAAAATAAAATAAAATAAAATAAAATAAAATAAAAAATATAATTCATCCTCAAGTGGACCTGCTAGCTCTGACAGAAGATTAATTTCCAATTTAATTGCATCATACTCCTTTTCCATTTTTAAACTTTTAAGATTCTCCGTATTTATTTTTCATTGCTCCGTATTTTTCTCAACCAGTTTCATCTTGTTTTTATTTTCTGGAGCTTCACCCTCCAAGGTTGCAATATCTATAGACTGATATTCTTTATTCTCCAGATCCCGTATTACCGAAAGACTTCTTCTGATTTCCGTCTTTAACTCTTTATAACATGGTTAGCAGCTTTGAAGAAATTCTTCATGGCGTTTACTGTCCTTTTCAAGGATTAGACAAATCTTGTTGAGGATGTAACATCGGGACCTTCTTATTTTCAACCTCATTCTCCAAGTGGCTCCTTTCAGAATCCACATCTTTGCTTGGGAACTTAGGTCTTGTCAGACGAATAATAATGTCCTGCAAGAACTTGATCATCAGCCGCTGTAAAAGCTTCTCTGCAATTCTTGTGTGGCTTCTGGGACTGCATTACTGCGCGAGCTACAGAATGGCTATTAATTAACGGCACTGTCCCTATTCCCCTCGTGTCAATTAGGCTACCATGGCATTATCCATTTCTAAAGCTGTCAGAGGGGAGCAGGTGTAGCTCAGTGGTTGAGTGCCGGCTTCGCATGTACGAGGTCCCGGGTTCGAATCCCAGTACCTCCTAAGAAAAAAACCCCAACAAACTACAAAGCTATTATCTGGGGCGAGGGGAGTCCCTGGTGAATAAAACCTTGTCGTGGTACCTGAACTACTCTTTCCTCAACGTGATTGGGGCAATAGCAGGCTTGTAGAAGTCCTCTGAAGCAAGACCCAATAGCCAAAGCAAGCTCAGTGTCCCAAAGATGAAGGAATGCACACTCCCAAAGGGCCTATAGGGAGATGGATGTGGCTCAAGCAGTTGGGCACCCACCTACCACACGGGAGGTCCCGGATTCGGTTCCTGGTGCCTCCTAAAGAAGACGAGCAAGACAGTGAGCTGGCGCGACGGGCTGGTGTGGCAAGCGGATGCAACAAGATGACGCAACGAAGAGACACAGCGAGGAAACACAATGAGAGACACAACAAGCAGGGAGCGGAGGTGGCTCAAGTGATTGGGTACTTCCCTCCCACATGGGAGGTCCCCGGTTCGGTTCCCAGTGCCTCCTAAAAAGAAGATGAGCCGACAGCGAGCGCAAACAATGGGGAAAGGGGGAACGGAGAAATAAATAAATAAAATAAATCTATAAAAAATAAAAAACAAAGGGCTGCAGGTTGATAGGTAAAATGTCCTCGTCTGTAAGCACCGTCTATTGCTCCGAGAAAAGCTGGAACTTGAGGGTCAAATCTTTTTAGCCGATCAGTTTTACTATCTTTCAATTCTTTCAGTTGCCTCTGATTATAGTTCAGTCTGTGCTTCACATCTAATTCTTTACTTTTAATTCTGTTATGTTCTTCTTTGTCCTTTTCTATGGCTTGTTGAAACTGTTCAATCTCTTAGCTGAAACTTCTTGATGATCCTGGGGGAACTTTTTTCTTTATTCTCTCTTTTAACCAGGAAATTTTTTTTCTTTTTTCTTTTCGCTCAGGTTCCAAAGTTACTTTTTTTTTTTAATTCTTTTTTTTTCCACCCACAACTTTTGTTTGTTTTTTTAAAGCAATTTTATTGAGAGATATTCACATACCATACAATCTATCCAAAGTGAATAATGAATGGCTTTTAGTATAATCACAATTTTTGTGCCTACATTACCACAAAAAATTTTAGAACAATTTCATCACTCCAAAAAAAAACTCTTAGCAGTCACCTCTCAATCCCTCTATCTTCCCCAGCCCTGCATAACCACTAATCTAATTCCATCTTTATAAACTGATTTATAGTTACATTTTACATACACGCAATCATACAATACACAATACTTTGTGTCTGGTTCTTTCATTTAGTACGTGTTTTGTTTTTCTTTTTCTTTTTGCTCAGTTTCCAAAGATTGATCGGTGCTTTTTTTTTTTTTTTAAGATTTATTTTAGGGAAGCGGCTGTGGCTCAATCAGTAGGGCTCCCGTTTACCATATGGGAGGCCCCGGGCCCGGTTCCCGGGGCCTCCTGGTGAAGGCAAAGCCCGCCTGCACGGCGTGGTTAGCTGACCCAGTGAGCATAAGCAGCAAGGGGGGGATAAATGAATAAATAAAATAAAATCTTAAAAAAAAAAAAAAAAAGATTTATTTTATTTACTTATTTCTCCCCACCCCCTCGTTGTTTGCATATGCTGAGTCTGTTGTGTGCTGGTCTTTTTTTAGGAGGCACCGGGAACTGAACCTGGGACCTCCCATGTGAGAAGGAGGAGCCTAATCACTTGAGTCACCTCTGCTCCCTGCTTTGTTGTGTCTCTCATTATGTTTTCCTCCTTGTGTCTCTTGTTGTGTCATCTTCTTGCATCAGCTTGTTGTGCCAGCCCATTGGGTCAGCTTACTGTCTTGCTTGTCTTCTTTAGGAGGCACCAGGAACCGAACCTGGACCTCCCATGTGGTAGGCAGGAGCTCAATTACTTGAGCTACATTGACTTCCTGGTGCTTTTTTTTTTTTTTTTTAACTTTATTTTGTACATTTAATAATTGAAAATATAAACAACTAAAAACTAAAAAGTAAACACAGATGAATAAATATATACATTTCTCAATTAAATGGAATGGATACATATAAATTTTTTAAAAAATCAAACAATATATTATACAATATATTTGGTTCATAGTAATGCATTCACACAGTATTTGTCCTTTTGTGTCTGGCTTGCTTCACTCAACATAATGTCCTCCAGGTTCATCCATGTTGTCATATGCTTTACGACTTCATTTCTTCTTACAGCTGCATAATATTCCATCGTGCGAATAAACCACAGTTTGTTTATCCATTCTTCTGTTGATGGACACCTGGGTTGTTTCCAACTTTTGGCAATGGTGAATAATGTGGCTATGAACATCGGGGTGCAGATGTCTGTTCGTGTCACTGCTCTCAGTTCTTCTGGGTATATACCCAGTAGTGGTATTGCCAGGTCGTGTTGCAAATCGATGTTCAACTTCTTTAGGAACTGCCAAACAGTCCTCCATAGTGGTTGTACCATCCTGCATTCTGCATTCTGCATTGAATTTTTAGTTCAATTCTTTTACCAAGCTGCTGACCATCTTTCTTTTATACTTTATATTCCTTTAGGGAATGGTTATTCAGCTTCGTTACAGGCCCTTAATTAGCAGTAACATCTACTTTCAACACATACATTCTGGTGCTTGTCTCATCTCTTGACTAATTTTTTCTAGTTTCCTTTGAATATCCTTATCTTTTTTTTTTTTTTTTCCTACTTCATTAAGTCTGACCTGCCATTCTTACATTTTCCTGGCAAGTCTAGAAGCATGATCTTCTCTAATTCTGATATTATCTCTGAGACCAGTCAACTGTTTTTTCAATTTCATTGACCACTGCCCAAGCCATTTCATGTTTCAAGTATTCGAAATTTGTCTTCATTGTACTTAAAGCAGCTATACTTTGAAAGCGTTCCTCTTTCTCCGAACACTGATGTTTTAGTTCAGTAAATCGCTCTTCTCCTTGATTTATCAGTTCCTTTGTCCTTTGTTTCCACAATGTATGAATAATCTTCCTACATCTGTTCAGGTTGGGTTGCTTTCTTAAAGAATTTACATTTGTCACCCTCATTTTTTTTACTCTCCCCACTGAGCTGGTTCCCTCATCTATTTGCTCATTGTTTTTGCTCAATGTCTGCTTATTGTCTGCTCGTTGTTTGTTTGTCTTCTTTAGGAGGCATCGGGAACCGAACCCGGGAACTCCCATGTGGGAGGGAGGTGTCTAATCACTTGAGCCACCTCTGCTCCCTGCTTTGTTGTGTCTCTCATTATGTTTTCCTCCTTGTATCTCTTGCTGTGTCATCTTGTTGCATCAGTGCGCCACACCAGCCCATCGTGTCAGCTCACTGTCTTGCTCGTCTTCTTTAGGAGGCACCAGGAACTGAACTCAGGACCTCACGTGTGGTTGGGGGGCGGGGGGCTCAACCACTTGAGCCACATCTGCTCCAGTAAAATGCTAATGATGGTTTATGTATGTTCAAGTATGAACGATATACTTCAATAAATTGTTTAAAAAAAAAATGAATAAAGAGATTTTCATTGGATTCCCCCCCCCCCCCAGAAAAAAATGTTAATGATGGGGAAAACTGGGGTGGAGAGTGGTTGGGGGGGTATATGGGAACTTGGTACTTTCTGCTTGTAAACCTACAACTGCTCTTAAAAAATAAATGAAGGGAGGCGGCTGTGGCTCAATCAGTAGGGCTCCCGTTTGCCTTGTGGGAGGCCCCGGGTTCGGTTCCTGGAGCCTCCTGGTGAGGGCAGGCCCGCCCGCATGGCGTGGTTGGCTGACCCAGCGAGCACGAGCAGCAAGGGGGGGATAAATGAATAAATAAATAAAATCTTTAAAAAAAAAAATAAATAAATGAAAATAAACAAAGAAAGAAAGAAAACAGGCTCAGCCTCCAGCCTACCTATGAGAGAGACGTAGGCTGCTGCTGGCCCATTTCACACCTGTTTTAGTTTGCTAAAGGCTGCCAAGACGATATGCCAGAAATGGGTTGGCATTTACAACCGGGATGTATTAGTTTAACAGCTTACAGTTCCAAGGCCGTGGAAGTGTCCAAATCCAGGCATATCTTTCCCGCCCTCTGGAGGGACTGTGGGCCAGTCCCTCACCACTGCCAGTAACGCTCTGAGCCCACTCCCCACACCCACCCATACCTCCCCCGCGATTCAAGTCTGAAGAGGATGGTTAACGTGGACTGTTAGTTCTTCACGGCCATCCTAGCTTAAGAAGTAGCTGGAGGGGAGCAGATGTAGCTCAAGTGGTTGAGCGCCTGCTTCCATGTTTGAGGTCCCGGGTTCAAGTCCCGGTACCTCCTAAAAACAAACAAACAAGAAAACCAGCTCTCATTGGGGAGCGGATGTAGCTCGGTGGTTGAGCACCTGCTTCCCATGTTTTGTGCTCTTGGGTTCAATCCCTGGGACCTCCTAAAAAAAAGAAAAAAAAAAAAAGTAGCTGGAAAAGTCTTGGGAGAGCTCCAGTGCTTGTTGCCCTAGCATTGATGGAAGGTGGAATGAAATACGCAGATGTAGCACAGTTCATAAGACAAAAGCAGCGTGGAGCTTTTAATAGCAAGTGACTTTTGAATTGGGAGCAGTATCGTCCTAAAATGCAGCCCTGCTTCATATGCTCCAAAGGTCACAGCATTCAATAAAATTGGGGCTGCCTTGGAAGTGGAACTTAAGAGAGGACCTAATTTGTCTTACCTATTAGCCAATATGTTGGTAAATAAATCTAATAAAGCTTCCATAGAAATATCCCTCCTCCCTCAGATAGCTCCCTGTCTGTTTGCTCGTTGTTGTTGTTTTTTGCTTGTTGTCTGCTCATTGTTTTTTGTTCATTGTCTGCTCGTTGTCTGTTTTTATTTTTCTTTAGGAGGCACTGGGAACCGAACCTGGGACCTCCCATGTGGGAGGCAGATGCTCAACTGCTTGAGCCACATCCATTCGCCCAGAACTATTTTTTTAAAATATTTTTCTAATTCTTTAATTTTAAAGAAGCTTTAGATTACATAAATATCACATCAAAAATATAGGGGATTCCCATATACTCCACACCCTCCCCCCTCCCATTTTCCCCCATTAACATCTTTCATTAGTGAGGTACATTGTTACAATTGATGAATAAATATTGAAGCATTGCTACTAATCATGGTCTATAGTTTACATTAGAGTTTACACTTTGCACCACCATTTTATAGGTTTTGAAAGAATGTAAAAAAATAAATAAATAAAATAAATTTTTTAAAAAATGAAAGAATGTATAATGGCCTGTATCCATCATTGCAATATCATGGAGGACAATTCCAGTGCCCCCCCAAATGTCCCATTTCCCACCTATTCTTCCCTCTCCCTCCTCTCAGACTCTCTAGGGGCCACTGCTTTTATATCAATGCTACAAGTTCTTCCTTTACTAGAGTAATAATAAGTCTACTTTAGTCCATAGTTGCATTCCTCCCTTATGTCCATTCATTCCTCAGTCTTGAGGATTTGGGGATGATGTTGCCTGTTCTGCCTCAGATTGAGAGGGAGCTTAGATCCCATGGGGCAGATGGATGGAACTGTCTTGCTTGCAGTTGTAGATACACTCTGCTTTTTGGGATGGGTATTGTCCAGCATCATCCTTTTGTTAGTTGTCCTAGGTGAGTCCGATGAACTGGAGAGTAGGTGTTGGCTGCAACTCTTCTGAAATTCAGGGTTCAACCGGCATATGAACAGCTGGAAGATTTGTTTCTGGAACATATATTTAACAGGTATAGTGCTAATTATAGGTTCAAATAAAAGGGGCAGAAGAACCATGTGTAAGAAAATTATAAGTGAGTCTAACTCTGATACATTAGGGAGATAGGTTATCATCTATTCCAAGGTAAGGCCCATAGGCAGGGTTGTCTGCCCTGCCTATACTGTCTAGATATCTCTAGAGCCCTCAGGAGCACCCCTTCTTGAGGCTCTGTTTACTGTGGCAGTAAGAGAGATCCTCCTGAGATGTGCAGAAGCATAACCCATGGAATGACCTCCTGACTCACTTTGAAATTTCTTAGCCATAAATACTCATTTGTATTTAATATTTCCCCCTTTTGGTCTAGGTCTTTTTCCAAATGCATCATTAGTTGGCACTTGGTAATAATCACTCAGTGCCAGGGAGGCTTATCCCTGGGAGTCATGTCCCATGCCAGGGGGAAGGTAGTGCATTTATTTTTTATTTTTTTAAGGATTTATTTATTTACTTACTTTCATCCATTTTTACCCTCCCCTTCCCCCCTTTTTGCTGTTTTTGTGTCCATTTGTTTGGGCAACTCTCTGTGTCCATTTCCTGCCCTCTCTTCTCATCCTTCTCCTCCTGTCTTCACTGAGATTCTTGCCACTCTAAGGGAGAATGTGGCAGGACTTCCCAGGATGGGAATTCAATATTCCTTCGGTTATTGTGTGGGTCTCCAGCCACTGAGAAAACACCCTATGACCACTTGAACATATTCCTATGGCACAGAGACATGCCCCAGGTTCATATCTCCCCACACATCCCCCACCACCGACACCCCGTACCAGTGATCCATAGGACTATTGAAAAGCAGTTTCACCAGGCTACAAGTTTGATAGAACTGCAACCTCTGTGGGTTACAATCAGCCTATTTGGACACTTAGCAAAAGAGTCTCGCTGGTCAACTTTTTAAATGGGCTTATCATTTGTAACCATTGACTTTTCCTGAAATCATGTAGTAGCAAGTTATAAGTCTTCTTTAAATCTCTTCCCATGCCACAATCTTATCAATATATAAGACATTTAGAGAGATTAGGTGCCAAAATACCCAGCACAATACTTGTATATTTTTAGTATCATCTGAAACTTAAAATCCCAGGAACTATGAACGTTCTCGACCTTACATAGTTATTCCTTCAGTCATTTCAAACATTGAAAGTAGGGCTGAGGTGGTTACCAGTATACATCAGGTTTGTGCCATTATTGTTTTTGTTTGGATTTTTTTAACCAGGTTTTATGGTGATTTTTTAAATATAGTAAACTTTATTTTTAAATAAGTTTTAGATTACAGAAAAATTACATTGAAAGTATAAGGGGGATTCTCACACACACACACACACACACACACACACCCCGTCTTCCCTTATTAATAACCTCTTACAACTGTGTGGGTCATTTGTTACAATTGATGAGTAAATATTGGAATATTGCTACTAACCAAGGCCTATGGATTAGATTGTACTTTACACTTAATTCCAATGCCCCCAAAATGCCCTATGTTCACCTATTATTCCCTACACCTCCCCTCAGAACTTCTGGTAACCACTATCTTTATATCAATGTTACATGATCTTCCATTACTACAATATTAATACATTTACTTTGTCCATGGTTGCACTCCACTCTTATGTTTGTTCATTCCTCATTACGATGACTACTTAACGTCCATTTTTAAATCTCATTTTGTGATATTAGAGAAAACCTCCAGTTTTTGGAGACTCTTCATTGTACAGAAGCACACGTCTTTAATGTCGCCGAACAAACAAGCCTTATAGTTAATGTTTGCACTTAGGGCTGCAGCTTTACAGGGATGACCTGACAAATGGATGGGAGGGAGCTATTAAATATTTTAAGTAAAATATTGTTTTTGTCTTGTGCAGAACATGTAGAATATGCTCTTTAATTTATTTATTTATTTTATTTTATTTTATTTTTTCTATTTTACCGGGAGGTCCTGGGGATCAAACCCAGGTCCCTCCATATGGCAGACGGACGCCCAACCATTTGAGCCACATCCACCTCCTGTGCTCTTTAATTTATTTTAATTTATTTTTATTTTTTTAAAGAATTTATTTATTTATTCATTTATCTATCCCCCTCATGCTGCTTGTGCTCGCTGGGTCAGCTAACCACGCCGTGCGGGCGGGCTTGCCTTCACCAGGAGGCCCCGGGAACCGAACCCGGGGCCTCCCATATGGTAAACAGGAGCCCTGCTGATTGAGCCACAGCCGCTTCCCAATGTCTAATATTTTATATGCATTTTGAGCTCTGCAACTTGATAATTTGTTTTATTATGTAATTGATAAAATGGTGATATGCACTAATGTTAGTTCAACCATATATTTATACTTCTGGGAAAATGTGGTTATAGTTCAGTGGGAGAAAATAATTTGTCAGTGTTCACCAGCTTGTAAAAACCTAGTGTGAGGGTTTGATCCCCAGGACCTCCCGATAAAAAAAACAAAACAAAACAAAACAAAAAACCTAGTGCAATAGTGTGAGAACTTAAACATCTAAAGAAATAATGAAATGCAAATAAATAAGTAAAAGAAAAACAGGACCGTATAACACAGTGAACCCTATTGTAGAAGATGGACCATAACAAATAGTACAAGTATAAGAATATTCTTTCATGAATTATAACAAATGTCTGACACTAATACAAGGTGTTAATATAGGGTGATATATGGGGAAAAAGACACCTAAGGAAAACAATGGACAATAGTTAATAGTACTATTTTAATACTCTTTCATCAATTTTAACAAGGTAACTACTATTAAAAAAAAAAAGTACAATAAAAAAAAATGCGATCATCAATTGTAACAAATGTTCCACAACAATGCAAAGCCTTGGTGGGTCAGAATCCTGTATTTTATGCATGATTGCTCTGCAAACTCACAACTTCTCTAATAATAATAAAAAAAAAAAAAATTAGAAACAAATCAACAATAAAAAAAAAAAAAAAAAATCAAGGGATCCTCAGGAGATGCTTTCTCCCTGAGCCACAGCTGTGGGCAAGCAGGCACATGGCGGCGTCCTCTTGTCTCTCCCTTCTCCTCGGGGTCTCATTTCTTTCAGCCTCTGGCTTCCGTGTCTCCTCTCAGCTTCTGTGATCCATTGATTTCAGCTTCTGGCTCCTGGGGCCTTCTCTCTCAGCTTCTGGGCATTTCTCTCTGTTTCCGCGGTCTCCTCTCTCCTGTTTGTAAAGGACTCCAGCAGGAGGATCAAAACCCACCCTGGGTTATGCAATCCAAATGGCCCTCAACTGAATCCAATCCAACCAAAGGGGTCTCACATCCACAGGAAGGGGCTGATTTAAGAACATAATTTTCTGGGGTCCACACAAGACTCAAACCACTACAGCACCCAATGGTGACACTGAGCAGAAGGGGGGCCCAGCTCAGGGAGCAGAGTGAGGGGTGGACTTGGTCTGAGCCAGTGCCGTGGAGACCCTAAGCTCAACTTCACCCCAGGCCAGGGTTTCTGGGGGTCCTTGGGTGGTGGCCCACGTTACTCCTGAACTCACAGTCTCTTCCCACCACTTCTCCTCATCTCCCTTTAGGACTGTCTTGTTCCTGTCCCAGCCCCTCCCCCCAGTTATAACTGACTTCCCCAAGCTGAGATGGGGCAAGGCCAGGGCAGCTGCTCTCATGTTGGACTTGCCCTGCTCCCTCGTCTTTTCTAGTTCTGGCCCCCGGTCCCCAAGATTTCCATGTCTTCGTTTGTCTGCACAATACTCTCGCTTTCTCTTGGCCCTGTTCCTGGCCCCTCCTGGCCTGGCTGCCCACAGCCAAGTGGCCCTAAGAGAATGCTGCTTCCAGCTTTCTGTTTAACATTGTGCTCTCCACTGTTGGACAGGAGTCTTGACTGCAGGACTTCTCAGGGCCTTGGCAGTGCTGAGGCAGCTCTCTGGGTGGGGCTTGGAGGGGGCCGTTTTCCCCCAGCCACAGGGCTCACATGTGGGGCAGCCGGCTGAGGGGTTTGGGAGCCTGCCCTCTGTGTCCCCGTGGAAGGGCTGTGCTTGACAGTGGTACAGGCCTGGGGCTCAGTGTGAGGTAGGCGACTTGCTGTCCCCCAAGCCAAGGCCCGTGAGGTGGACAGGACTCCAGGTCCCTGCTGGTGAGAAGGCCATGTGCTGGGACAGGTGGCCTCCACAGGGGACGGCGTCGAGTGGGCACCTCTGTCCACTGCCTGGCGTCACTTCCCCAAGCCAACCTCATGCCCTGTCTCCGGGGTGCTGGGGCTGCATGGATGGGGAGTGTCAGGCCCCCCTCTGTTTGGGGGAAATGGCCTGAGGCTTGAGTCTTGGCTCCAGGGATACAGGGGTTCAGATCTGTGACAGTTTGAATTTTATGAATTCCCAGAAAAAGATTATGTTCTTAAACTAGCCTATCCCTGTGGTGCCTTTTGATTGCATTAGATTCACTTTAGATCACTTGATTAGATTGCTTTTTTTTTTTTTTTTTAGAAGTCACTGGGGATTGAACCCAAGACCTCGTACATGGGAAGCAGGTGCTCAACCACTGAGCTACATCCACTGTCCTAGATTGCATTTAAAAAAAAAAAAAAAAAAGATTTATTCCCCTCCCCGTTGTTTTGCGCCCGCTGTCTGCTCTCTGTGTGTTCTTCTGTGTCTGCTTGTCTTCTCTTTAGGCGGCACCAGGAACCGATCCTGGGACCTTCTGGAGTGGGAGAGAGGTGCTCAATCTCTTGCACCACCTCAGCTCCCTGGTCTGCTGCGTCTCTTATTGTCCCTCATCGGTGTCTCTTTTTGTTGCGTCATCTTGCTGCCCCAGTTCTCCTGCGCAGGCCAGCCCTTGGTGCAGGGCAGCACCCCGCATGGGCCAGCTCGCCAAACGGGCCAGCTTGCTGCACAAGCCAGCTCGCCTTTCACCAGAAGGCCCTGGGAATTGAACCCTGGACCTTCTAAATGGTAGATGGGAGCCCAATTGCTTGAGCCACATCCGCTTCTGCCTAGATTGCTTTTGATTTGACTACATCAGTGAGATGTGACTCAGGTTGAGTGTCCCCCGGCCCTCTTGCTGGGTCTGATATAAACGGAGACACAGAAAGAGAAAGACAGAGAAAGGAAGCGGCCATATCTGAAGCTGCCATGTGAGAGAGGACTCGAGAGTCTCTAGCAGCCAAAGCTTAAGCACAGAGCCCCCAAGAGGCTGGGCTCACTGAGCAGCTCAAGGCTGAAGAGACAAGCTCGATGCCTGGTTGCCCACAGCTGAGCTCCAGGAGACGGTAAATGTTGGAGGGGAAGGCAGGGACCTTGGCAGAGCTTGGTGGCCATCTTGCTTTGCCATGTGGCTGGACAATAGGACCAACAGTAGCTGACTTTGGTGAGAAAGCACCTCTTATAGTGCCTTGATTTGGACATTTCATGGCCTCAGAACTGCAAGCTTTGACCCTAAATAAAATTTCCATTATGAAAGCCAACCCAGGGAAGCAGATGTAGCTCAAATGGTTGGGTGCCTGCCTCCCACATGGGAGGTCCAGGGTTCGGCTCCCAGTGTCTTCTAAAGAAGATGAGCGAGAGAGCGAGCCAACGCGACAGACTGGCGTAGCAAGCTGACGCAAGATGTCGCAATGAGATGATGCAATGAGGAGACACAACGAGAAACACAAGCAATGTGTGGATGTGGCTCAAGTGATTGGGTGCCTCCCTCCCACATGGGATGTCCTGGGTTCGTTTCTGGTGCCTCCTAAAGGAACACAAGCAGATACAGACAGCATATAACAAACAGACACAGAGAGCAGGCAGCGAGCGCAAACAACGGCGGGGGTGGGGGGTGGAGAATAAATAAATCTTTAAAAAAAAAGGCCAATCCATTTCGAGTTTCTGCATTGGCAGCCCTGTAACAAACTGAGACAAGTCCCCTTTCTGCTCTGGGCTCAATTTTCCACACGTACATGTGAGGCCAGGCCCTGTCTATTGGAATGGACCACGGTCCTCCAGGGCCCACTGTCTGGGCGGAGACAGACACGCGACTCTGTGGTCAGCAGGGTAAGGACAGCCAAAAATGTCCCATGCTAATCCCCCAGCCCCGTGACTATGGGACCTGATATGGCAAAAGAGACTTTGCAGACGGGATTAAGTGACATTGGGATGGGGTGATGATCCCGGGGGTCCCATGGCTTCACAAGGTCCTTAGAAGGGAAAGAGGGCCATGGAAAGTGACAAAGGAAGCAGAGGACGGAGAGAAGAGCTTTGAAGAGGCCCTGCTGCCGAGTTTGAAGATGGAGGGGCCTACGAGCCCAGGAATGTGGGCGGCTTCTAGAAGTTCTGGAAAGCAAGCAAACAGAAGCTCCCCTGCAGCCTCCAGCTGGAACCAGCCCTGCCAACACCTTGAGTTTATCCCAGTGAGACCCAAGTTGGACTTTGGATGCTCCTGGATGGCCTACAATGCACAGCAGAGCCTCCCACAAAGATTTAATCTGGCTCCAAGTGCCAAGGACGCCGAGGTGGGAAACCCTGCTCCAAGGTGATCGGAGCCGTGAGAGGGACTGCACAGGGGGCTAAGGAGGCCTCATCCACTCAGGAAGCAGGACGAGGGCATTAGGGCAGGCTCCTGGGGTAGGGTGGCTATGCTGTGAGGATGGGGAGGGGCCGGCCAGGTGATGGGATGGTACAGGGAGAGGGACTTGAATGTTGACGGCCAAGGCTGGTGAAGACAAACTGTGTCTGGGGAACCAAGGGCCCACCTGGCAAGCCTGGAGGGCATGCTGCCTGGGCTACCTTGGAGGACACTGGGGAGCCACAGCAGGTTTTTGAGCAGGGGAGTGGCATGATCAGACTTGGACTTGGGGGAATGGATTGGAAGGGGGCAGACCTGGAGGCCAGAAGACTAGGGAGGAAGCCTGGTTTGGGGCTTGGCATTGGTGATGGATTTTAGACAGAGAGGAATTGGGGTCTGTCTGGACATGGGCAGGGAGAGGTACTGGATCTTGGGCCTGACGGCTGGGTCTCTCTGGATGGCAGAGAGCGAACAGAGGGAATGGAGGAGGAGCTGGTGGCTTAGCCCCAGCCCAGGCTATAGAGCAGTGACTGAATCCCAGGAACTGTGAAATGGGGCTGGGGTTCAATGCTGGGGAACCCCACCTCAGAGGCCTGGGTGCTCCAGGAGAGTTTGTGGCTTGGGGAAGGCCAGAGCTGAGGGGCAGACACTCATCTCCCCAGAGCTGCTGGTGCAGGTCCCTGTGCCTGGGGCTCGGCTCGGTGAGCACCAATTCTGCTGCAGGTAGCCAGGTACCATGTGGGCAGGGCCTGGCCTCCTGGGAAGCGCTCAGGGTGTGTACATCCTATAGGGTGATTGGAGCATGGGAGGGAGTCGACTGGTCATGACTCTAGCCCTGCCTCACTCTGTGGTCTCTGCGCCTCGGTCTCCCCATCTGTAAAGCAACCCGCCCCACCCCACATTGCTGGAGAGACTGGGTGTGGCCAGGTGCTTCTCCAACCCCTTCCTACCCAGCACGGCCTGTCTTCTGGATCCTGACCTCAGGCAGGGGCTAGAGGCTACTGTGACCAGCTCCATGTGTGCCGGCCGGCTAGTGAGGACAGACCCACCACCCAGGCGAAGCACTCCATCATCAGGTTCACGTAGCTGCAGGATGTGGCTGCCTTGGTGGGGAGGCTGGCTGGGCAGGTGGAGCCACCTACACAGTGGCGGTTGCCCCATCAGCCTAGAAATGATTTCCTTTTCAGTTTGCTTTGCTGGGAATTTACATGTCACCACAAATCAGTAACCCAATATTATGCCATTCGTAGTTATTGTACTTTGGGGTTGGGGCTTAGACAAGAGCATGGGGTGTCCTTGGTAGAAAACCTCCCCGCTGCAGGTCTGCTTCCCCCTCTGTAATCTGGGGACGACCAGAGAGGTTTGAGGGTTCAGGAAATAATGGGAAGCCCCTCACATGGATCTCCCCTCCTGTATTTGAAGGGGTTAAGAGGCAGGCCCAGAAATGGGTTCATGCGTGCCGGGTGACTGCAAATCCTGTTTCCCAGGAAGGGAGACAGAGCAGGGTTGGAATCTGACCTTGTGAGTTTCTTCAGCTGTAAAATGGGCCCACGGGCCTGCTCCCTCACCCCCTCGACCTTGGCCGTGCTCCTGGTGGCCACATCAGCAGGATTGAGGCCAGAGATGGGGATTAGAACTGCTCCCTGGGTCTGCCCCCTCCTAGCCCTTCTCCCACCCCCACCAAGGCCCAGTCAGGGCAGGGGGGCACAGGGAGCTGGGCAGCTGGCAGCCAGGCCTCTGGGTGATGGACTGGATGTACGAGAACTACTGGAGGAGACCAGGGTGGCACTGGTCACCATGCCTGCCCTCGCCCAACCTGCCCAAGCTGGGCCACTGATCTTCCATGGGGTGCCCCCTCTCCACTCCTTCCCTGGCCTGAGAGATATAGGTTGACTCCTCCCGGGCAGCCTCTGTCTTCCATGACACTGCCATCCCGCTCTGCCTGGCTCAGTCTGGGTGAGCTCTGCCTCCTCCCTTGGAAAGGGTTCCTCCACTCCAGGCGGGGCACCGTTCCCTGCTTCTGGTGGAGCATCCTGGGAAGGGCTCTGGCTGCCACCCAAGCCTGCCTCCTATCCTGTCTGGGGCCATCAGACCTGGCTCCTGGCCCAGGCTTCCTTCCATCACATCCATTCCACAAGCATCTCTGGATGGCCCCTAGAGCTGGTTGCTGGGAGGTTATGTGGGGAGCACTCAGACAGGGCTGCCCTCCAGGAGGCTCACGGCTCGATGGGGGAAACGTGGTTGGGTCTCAAGGCCGATCAGGACGGAGAGGGGCTGCGGTGCCTTCAATCACGTCCCCTGACAAAGGCATGTTCTTAATCTCCATCCGCTTTCCTGCGAGTGTAAAGCCATCTGTAAGTGGAACCTCTGGAAGAAGCTGCCGGCAGTTAAGGTGCGGACTCACTGGCCAGTCGGAGCCTACGCGGAGGCGGCCAAATCGAATTGGAACGGGTCTCAGTCCGTATGGCCACAAGCCTTATAAATTCGGATGCACTCAGAGAAAGCCACAGGCGGAGGCCAAGGACAGTGCCAGCACGCGAGACTCCGAGAGGAAGCGCGGTCTTGCCAGTGTCTTGACCCAGGTCTCTGAAGCCTATTAGTTTGTCGTTTAAGCCATCTCTGGGCAGTATGTATCATAGCAGCCCCAGCAAACTGAGACAGTGGGGGCTCAGGCAGCTGACCTAGGGGGAGTGGCGATATTGGGGAGGGCCGGATGGAGTCCCCCAAATGGCTATGACCATCAGGCCCAAGCTCTGCAGGAATTCCTGGGGCTGCCTGGAGAGGGTGAATGAGGCTGGAGGCCAGGCGAGCTGAGCAGGAGGGAGAACTGGGGCCTTGGGGGGTCGTGGGGGGCAGGGCTCCTGGCTGGGGCAGGTGGCAAAGGAAGCCCGAGTTCGGCCTACTCCACCAAGCCTCCTGGAACGTCCCACATGGAGCTCAGCCCTCCAAGACTGAGACAAGCCCACCCCCAGGGCCAGCACGTGGGTCGGGGACATGTCTGAAGTCCTTTATTGGGCCTGCCAGGCCATGAGCTGCCCTTGGAGTGGGGTCCCAGTCTGGAGTTTTTGGGCCTGGGATGTCCCGGCCCCTGTGCCTGCCGTGCTACTTGGTGTGCTCCTTCAGGTATTTCCAGCCCTCCTGGGAGTACTCGCAGGCCTTGGTGGGGGCCGCCGACAGAGCTGCCATCACCGTGATGATACCTGCGGGGGGACACGGCCGCCCAGTGAGGGCTTCCCGCCCAGTGGAGGGAGCTGCCCCTTTGCCTTTGGCCAAGGCCAAGTCCCCTGGACACTCGAGCCTGGGCAGGCTTTTTAAAAGGCACCACCTTCAACCCCATCAATTCTAGGCAGGGAAACTGAGGCAGAGGAAGGGTGGAGCCTGGGCTTGTCTGAGCTCAGCTGTGGTCCCAGGCCTCCTACCTCCCAATCCTCAGCTTCCATTCGAGCCAGTCCTTAAAGAGACTATTGTGTTCCCACTTCCTTGGAACCTCCAACCCGTCTCCTCTCTGAGAATTGGTGGTGGGCACCCACATCGCAGGCAGAGGGGAAAGATGGAAAGGGGGACAGGAAGTGCAGAGGGGGAGGCATGAGGCTGGGGTATCTGGGGCCTAGGCTAGACAATCCCCACAGCCCCTAAACAGAGGGACTGGGTACCTACCTGAATTCCAGGAATCACGAATGGGAAAGGTAAACTTTGGAGTGGGTGGAAGCTGGGAAGAGAGAAGAAGCTGGTGAGAAGGGAAGGGCTTGGCAGCCCCCCACACCCCTCGAGAAGGAACACATGCCTCGAAATGGGGCACCCCTGATTGCCCAGGACACCAAGCAGAGCCTGAAGGGCCCAAGTTGACCCCAGAGCTGGCCCCCCACCCTCCAAGCCCTGGCCTCACCCCCAGCCCCAGATACCTCGGGCAGATGCAGGCCCGTCTGCTGGCACACATACTGGCTGAACTGGTACATGGCGGGAGGGACCACCTCCTCGGCCTTCCGAAGGGCCGCCTGGCTCTTCTCGCTGGGCCCCAGCAGCTCATGATCGTAGACCAGGTAGACAGAGCCCCCGGCCACACTGCCCTTGATGAGGAATCTGCGGGGGGGCGGGGGAGGGAATGACAGATCCGCGGGCACGGCAGGCCACCCTTGGCTGTCTAGGTCTGCTGGGTGGAGTTAGGCCCTCCTGGGGACTCCCAGTCCAGAGGGTGACACATGTATACCCAGGTAACGCATAGGGGAAGTACGGGACGCAGTAGGAGCCCAGTGTTGTGCCTGATCCTTTCCTAATATGCACAGTACTAAATTTGCAGGTTGCAAGGTGAGAATATCCAACCCCATTTAACTGGTAAACTGAGGCCCGGATGTGGGCAGAGGGTCACTCAGGGTCCTGCAAAGAGCAAACGGCGTGGGGTGGGCAGGGAAGGCCTAAGACCCTGACCTTCTGCCGTCGAGCCCAGGGGGGCGCGCTCCGTGAACAACCCGCGCGGGGTTCCCAACGTGTCCCCGAGCGCTTCCTGCCTGTCACGCACCACCCAGGGCGCGCACCGGCCTCCCAACAAACGCGAGCGGCAGGATTCACCGGGTCTTGATTTACAGAGGAGGCAACTGAGGCTCGGAGGGGGCCTCGGATGCCGTGAGTCGGCCAGCCCTCCCCGCCCGAGCCTCAGTATCCCCATCTGGGCCATGGAGAGAGGAGCGCGCTGACACGACGGGAAGCGAAAAGTAGGTTGGGACCAAACCGGGGCGGGAGGGACGGTGGCTGGAAGAGGGGACTTTCTCCCCGACCCGGCGGCTCCACGCACCTCATCAGCGACAACACTCGGGGCCCCGCCATTGTGGCTCGGCTCTGCGCCCAAGGACACCCGCCTCGCCCGCCGCTTCCGGTTGCGGGCCGCAGAGGCCTCTGGGAAAGGTAGTTTTCCCCTGGCAGCCGCAAAGGCCTCCGGGAGTCGGAGACCGAGACGGCAGTTCCGGCTCTAAGGCTCCTGAAGAGGGCTGCGGGTTCCCTCGCGAAAGGCCGCTGGGAAATGTAGTCTTTACCGCCCTGGGCGCCGCAAAGGTGCCTGGGAAGTGTCGTGGGCGGAGCCCAGGGATGGGGCGGGCCGGCGCGCTTGGTCGCGGAGGCTCCTGGGAAATGTAGTCCGGCCCGGCGCTGGCAGCGTGAAGGGACGGAGGTGTCGGGCGTCTGCAGGGAGCTGAGAGGAGGACGGAAGGAGACGTCGGGGCCCGGGCGACCCACCCGCGCCCGCGCGGGGGACTGAAGGCCGGAGCCTAAGGGACGGCGCCTGGAAGGCGGTTGTCCCGGCAACGCGAGGGCGGAATTGTTGGAGAGAGGCGGGCCCGCGGTCACGTGACCGCGTCTGGGGGCGGAGCCGCCGCCCAGGGGGCGGGGCTACGTCTGGGCCGGGAGAACCAGGCGACGGGTCGTTACCCTGGCAACCCCGCGCGCGGCGTTTCCCCCGGAAGGGTTGTCCGGGGTGGGGTGGGGCTTGGAGTCACGTGACCCGGCCTGCCCCGCTGTGCGGCGGGGGAAACTGAGGCCCGAGTGTGCGTGAGTCCGCGGTTCCGGGCGCGCGGCGGGATGCACACCCCTCCTTGGCCCGTCGGGGAAGCTGAGGTCCCACCGGGCCGAGGGAAGAGTGGGTTCTCGGGGGATCCGGTCCCGCTGCATATCTGCCGCCTCTCGGCCCCCATCCATCCATCATCTGTGCATCTACCCGTCCGTGGGTCGGTCCGTCCATAAGCCCCGCCTCCGTCTGTGATCAGGGCTGGGGAAAGCGTTAGGTGGGGGGAGCTGAGGACCTCCATGGAAGGTGGGTGGAGGTGGAAGTAGGTTCCCTGCTGGCTGGAGCAGGGTGAGGAGTTCACTCTGCTGAGACCTGGGAGCTTTAGAGAGAGGAGAGGTGGGCAAGCATGGCCTTGTGGGCTGGGGTAGATGGACCTGGCCTCCATCCCAGGGGCAATGATGAGCCCTGCGAGGGTTTGGAAACAGGAAGCAGCAGGGCCGGGTTTCTTTTGACAGAGACCCCTTTGGCAGGCTGCATGGAGAGCATCGGATGAGAAAAGGGGGAACCTGGAGATGGAATCCCAGGAGGGGTGCAGGGAAGCAGCGGACAAGTGGGGGAGGCTAGGGGCAAGTGGGAGTCCGGGGAAACGTGGGGGGGGGGGTCAGGAGGCACCGTCCAGGGTCCAGGTTGGAGGTGATGGAGCTGGGAGCCCTGGGGTCAGAGAGGAGGGGACAGTTGGAGAAAGATTTTGGCAGGAGAACTGGCAAGACCCGTGGACCATCTCACCACCGGGATGAAAGGCTGGGGGAAGGAAGTGAGGCCGGTGCTGGCTTGGGGAGGGGAGACAGTGGGACCGCCCCTGCCGCGGTGAAACCCAGGAAGATTTGGAGTTGGATGCTGAGCTCAGCTTGGGCCCTGCCGAGTCTCAGGGGCCTGGAGGAGGCCAAAGCCAGACACCCAGGAGGTGGTGGGAGCTCACAGTGGGGGCTCAGGATATAGGGCTGGGT
This sequence comes from Tolypeutes matacus, assembly GCA_026826555.1. Lineage (NCBI taxonomy): Eukaryota > Metazoa > Chordata > Mammalia > Cingulata > Chlamyphoridae > Tolypeutes > Tolypeutes matacus. The sequence continues at coordinate 1,918,740 of JAKSZT010054196.1, forward strand.
CTCGAAGTTGGAGATTTGGGATCTCCCCAAACCCTCCATCCCCACCTCCATTTGGCCTCTGTCAAATTCTGGAATTCAGAGGGTAGAAAACCCAGGGTGTGATGCTGAAGTCACTTCTAAACCTTAATCTCAGGGTACCTCCCTCTGTCTGCAGCCCAGCTGGGTGTACAATTCCTTTGAGCTCTTTCCGAGCAGCTCTCTGAGCTCCCTCTTGGGGAGCTCGTCTCCAACATTCCTTGTATCACTCTGTGTTAATCTAGTATCTATTGAGCACCTACTGTGTTTGGGGGGGGGGGCATTAAGGACACAGCAGTGAGCAAAACAGAAGCAGGTTTCCTTCCTACCCTTATGGAACTGACATTCTAGTGGACGAGGGGACGGGAATGTGTAAACAGATTATGCACATAACTTCAGGGGCAGATAAGTGCTAGAGAAGAGAGTGATGAGGAGGGGGGGGTGTGTTACAAAAGGCGGCCAGGGAATTCCCCTCCGAGGAGGTCATTTTTGCAGAGAGACATGAAGGAGTCGAGAGAGCAAGCCATTTGGGTACATTCGGGAGCGGCTTTTTGGGCAGCACAATCAGTGCAAAGGCCCTGGGGCAGGATAGTTCCCTGCTGGCTTAAGGAGCATGGGAGAGGCTGGTGTGTCAGGGTCAACTGGTGGAGAGGTGGGGTGATGGGCTTTGCCCGACCCTTTTTTGGCCATTGAGGTGTCTGGGTTTTATCCTAAATGATAATAGGGAGGATTCTCTGGGGACAAGACATGATCCAGCTGCTAAATAAGAGAAGGCTCTGAAGCGGGGAGGAGGCTGGGGTAGTGGTTCAGGTGAGGCCCGACCAGGTGATGGCCGAGGAGACAGGTGACAGGTATGGCTGTGGGCCAGGCCTGTGTCCGCCTGGCTCTCTCCCCCTGCAGGGCCTGGTAGGGTCATGAAGTTGCTTTTTCTCATGGGCTCGGGGGCCCTGCTCTTCGCCTATTACTGGGATTACATCTTCAACCCAGGTGAGTGCCGGGGAAGATGGGAGAGGATACAGGGCCTGCTGTCCGGTCCACCCCACAGGCTGACCACTCCTGCTTCTGCCAGCCAGCCTCCAGGGAGCCCGCGTGCTCCTGCCAGGAGCCAGTGCAGGCGTCAGCGAGGAGCTGGCATATGGCTACACCTGCCTGGGCTCCCACCTGGTGCTCACCGCCCACACCGAGGGTATTCTGCAGAAGTTGAGTCACCCCACCCCATCGTGCCTCTGATGGGAGGGGGCAGGGGCAGGCTGGAAAAGGGGTGTCCGGTCTGAAGTTCCCATCGTGGCTTGCTGTGTGACCTTAGGCAAGTCGCTGAACCTCTCTGAGCCTCCGGGTCCTCCTTTGCAAAACGGAGACAACAGAAGTGCCTTCTTCATGGGTTCTGGTGTTGGGTGGACTGAATAAGAAAGCATTCAACGGGAGGATTGAAAGTGGCGGAAGCCTGGTCCTGAGCCAGGCTTCTCAAACTCAAAAGCGGGCTGAGTGGGTGCTTCTCAGCAACAGCCCGTCGTTGCCCCAAGGAAATGCCCTTGGGCGCAAACCTCCCACATTTTCCAAAGCCAGAAATCTGGAGCTGTTATTGCAACCTCCCGAGTTTTGTGTGTGGGGTGATTGATCCAATAAGACGTGACCAGGCCATTCTGGTTCTGGGGCTGCCAGTTTGGGAACCCCAGTATTTGGGGGATGATGCTGTGTGGGACCCGAGACTCAGAGTCGCGAAAGGGGCTTCATTCCGGGGCCCCAAGGCGGCCGCTAGGTGGAGGGGGCCCAGCTGGGGTGGAGGGGCCCACGAGCAGCTCTGGGCCCCCTAGGTGGCAGGGCCCTGCCGGAAGCTGGGCGCCCCCAAGGTCTTTTACATCTCCGCGGACATGGCCTCCCTTGAGGCGCCCAAGCACGTGGTGCCCTTTGCCCTGGACAGGCTGGGTGAGGGGCGGGGCCTGGGGCCCAAGCGGACCTGGGGTGCGGGTGTGACAGTGATGGGCGTTTTGAGGGGACGTGGCTAGGGGCGGAGCCTCGTGGCCTCCCGGGCGAGGTGCTCTGGACTGGGTCTCTTTGCAAAGCGGGCGACACCTGGACCCCTGGATCTTTTTCTTTTTTTAAAATTTTTTAATTTCATATTTCATGACCTCACTGATATGACATAATTAGAATAAGCGAACTCAGTGAGTCAGAATCTAGAATATGGGTTACCAAGAGGCCCCGGGATCTTAGAGGGCATTCCTGGGGGTGGAGCTGGGGGGGG
>JAKSZT010054196.1:1921009-1965998 GCA_026826555.1 Tolypeutes matacus
CCGCCTCAGCGCGCTCACTCGCGGTCGCCACCTGCAGGTGAACTTGCTGAGCTACATGCAGCTGACTTAGCGGGCGCTCCCCAGCCTGGCGGCCAGCAAGGGCTCCCTGGGGGTGGGGTCCTCGCTGCTCGGTGGGTGTCCTCGGCCCTGGCTCCACGGGGAGGGGGAAAGAGGAAGGGGCTTGAGCCTGCGAGCCTGGAGGGAATGATCTGTTCAAGAACCGGTGGTGGGAAGCAGATGTGGCTCAAGTGATTGCACATCCGTCTACTCTGGGTTCGATCCCTGGGACCTCCTGATAAAAATAAAAGGCGAGCCACCTTGCCTTAGACGGAGACTCTCCATCACACTGTCCCCGGGACCGGGACACACACCGAGACACCCCTGAGAGGGCGGCCAGGGCCCAAGATAGATTCAAGATAGGAAAAGGAAACCCAAGAACAAGGACTGTCTCCTGGAAAGTCACCCCAGCTCTGGACGTGTACCAGGCGCTCCTGTGCCAAGGACTTCTGGGCCGTCGGTGGAGATATGGTGACTGGTTCCAATTTGCAGACGAGGAAACTGAAGCTCAGAGAGGGGACAGGTCCCACCACCTCTGAGTCACCTCTGGGTCCCTTTCCATCTCGCACCAGAATTGCCGTGTCCCCGATTTGGTTCTGGCTCCCCCTTGCTGGGGTCCCTGCTGTTCTTGGCCCAGGGGTGGAGGGAGCAGTCAGAGGAGGACGAGGAGGGGAGGAGCATGTTCTCCTGGGCTGGGCCAAAGCTTCCCATTTCATAATAAAAATCTTCCTCCCCTGTTCAGATTCCTTCTGCAATTCCAATTTGTCACCCTGGGCGGAGGAAGGTAAAGACTCTCAAGTCCAAGGAGAAATGGAGGCTGATGGAGGGGCGGATCTCACCTGGTTTGAAGAGGTGTTAGGCTGGACTTGTTTGCTTGGCGCAGCAGAATAGACAGACATACCTAAGGAACAGACAGACACACTTAACAAAGCTAGGAAGGAAAAGAGGGCTTATTCGCCAGCGGGAGACCAGAGATGCACAATCTCAAATCAGCCTCCCCCCCACTGCATAAAGTCTAATATTTTATACCATCGGGGTGCTAAAGGATATAACTGGGGTAGAGCTGGACCCACGCGCCATCATTAATAAACATTAAGGGGTTGAGCATGGTGGGGTGGGCTCCAAACGAGGGTGAGTTACAAAGTTACAATCATTATCAGAGATCAAGATTCTGGGATAGGAAAGTACAGCAGAGGCCAGTTGCCAGGTTTTGCACTTGGATATCAAACAGGAGGCTCGAGTGGTTACACACAGGGGAGAGGCTGGGTTCGCTTAGCCATAAACAGTATTTGAGCTGTTTGGAAGGACCATCATCATAGCAGAAATAGGCTAAAGCCAGCCAGTTGCAGCAACTTCAGAAATTAACCTTTTGCTATTTTTTTTAATAATGTAAAGGCACCTGTTGCTTTACACCAGGGGGTCTTAACCTTTTTCGTTCCATGCATCCCTTTGCCAGTCAGGTGAAAACCACGGACCCCTTCCTAAGTCCACACTACACTGTGTATTATTTAATAAATATATCCCACCCGCACCAGCACGTCCCCACAAGGATAATGTTTTTCTGAATTTTAATTCAGACTCACAGACCCCTGGCTAAGAACCCCTGCTGTATACCCTCCCCAATACTTGTTATTGTCTTTTTTTATTATAGTCATTCTAGTGGATGTGTACTGGTATCTCACTGTGGTTTTTTGTTTGTTTGTTTGTTTGTTTGTTTGTTTGTTTTTACCGGGACGTCCCAGGGATCGAACCCAGGTCCCTCCATATGGGAGACGGAAACCCAAACATTTGAGCCACATCCGTCCCCCTCTCATTGTGGTTTTAATTTGCATTTCCCAAATGCCTAATGAGATCGAACACCTTTTCATCAGTTTATTCGTCATTCAGATGTCTTCTTTGCTGAAATATCTATTCAAATCTTTTTTTCTTTTTAATTTTTTATTTTATTTTATTATTATTATTTTTTTAAGATTTTATTTATTCATTCATTTATCCCCCCCTTGCTGCTTGTGCTCGCTGGGTCAGCTAACCACGCCGTGCGGGCGGGCTTGCCTTCACCAGGAGGCCCTGGGAACCGAACCCAGGGCCTCCCATATGGTAAACGGGAGCCCCACTGATTGAGCCACAGCCGCTTCCCTCTATTCAAATCTTTTGTCCACTTTTTAATTGGTTTGTCTTATTATTGAGTTGTAAGAGTTCATTATATATCCTGAATAAAAAGCTTTTATCAGAAAAAAAATAAAATAAAGGCATCTGTATACTTCCTTACCCTTGGTTACAAAGGTTCAGGCCAGTGCCTCCAGATTGAAGCTCTACTGGGTTCTTTTAGTCCCACGGTTTGTCTGCAGCACCCTGCGCCTAGCTTTGTTGTCGACCGTGCTAACGTGCTTATTATGCATTAGACCCTTGGAATATGACATCCATGATCTCCTGGCGTCTTTACAGCTGGAAGTCGGGGCTACGCTTGATCTCATTTTAGAGATGACGACGCCAAAGCTCAGAGAGGGGCCCGTCAATGGCAGAAACTGCTTCCATCCAGAGAAAGCACTGTTAAGAGAATAAAAACCAGAAAGAATCCAATGTTATGAAACGCCAGGTTCTGTGGGCCGCCCAAAGCTCTGAGCTAGCAGCTGGGAGAAGGGCTAACCCCAAACAGACCAGCTCTAAATTTGCCTCTCTGGGAGAGAAGCAGGATGGAGAGAGAAAAACCGGGATTTTTCTCTTCCCCCACTTCATCATTCATAGTTACACGTAGTGTCCTGTCCGTGTACCACATAAAATAATATCCAATGCCACCAGGGGACGCTAGAGCATATCACCTTCCTCAGACCTAGCCCAGAGCTTGACTCTGTGTAATAAAACCAATACCCCATTTATGGGAGCTTTACTGTGTGTCAGGTCGCTCAATTCTCCCAAATCCATTTGGAGGAGGCGCTATTACCGTGTGCTCATTTTATAGCTGGAGAAATTGAGGTTCTGGGAGAAGAAGTCGTTGACGCAGGGTCAATCAGCAAACAGCCTAGGTGGGATTCGAACACAGAACTCCGGCAAGGCATCGACCCGCAGTCACAGCCACGCCCACCGGGTCCCACTCCCGGTCTCGGGCCCGCTGAGGTGAACGCGCATGCTCGGGGAGCCCAATCGCGCATGCTCAGGGAGGGCGCAGCGACGCCTCCAACCGCCAGGGGGCGAGCGCGCCGTCCTTGCCTCTCTGGCCCGCCCTTCCGGCGGAGACTAGATATCCCAGAGTTCCGTGCGGCGCCAGCCCTTCCGCCGCGGCAGCCATTGAAGGGGCAGCAGGTGAGTGTCCGCGATCCGCCGCCATCGGGGTCCCCGGGCTCGCTTTGCGGGGCGGAGGGCGTGTGGGTGCGGCGAGCGAGCCGGGAGGGGAGCCGGGGCGCGGGATTCCGGGTGGCGGGGACCGGGCCGGGAGTCAGCTGCACCCGCTCCCCACCCCTGTCGGCAGCCATGGCCCTGCGCTACCCCATGGCCGTGGGCCTCAACAAGGGCCACAAGGTGACCAAGAACGTGAGCAAGCCGAGGCACAGCCGCCGCCGCGGGGTGAGTGCCGGCCCGGGGCGCTGCGGGCGGGAGGCTCGGCTGGGGCCGCTGGTCCTGGGGGCGCGGGGGAGCGCGCTGGGGCGGGGGGCCGGCCACAGCGGCGAGGGGACCGCGGGCCTGGCCCGGGCCTTCGAGGCGGAGGCAGAGGGAGCGACTTGGGGGGCGGGCTGTGGGAGCGGGTTTTGACGTACGAGCAGGAGCTCGCCCAGGGGAGGGAAGGAGGAGCTCTGGGCCTTTGAGTGTCAGGGCGAGGACGGCTTGTCTGATTCCCCCCCGCCAGCAGCCCCGACTCCCTGCTGTGCCCTGTCCGCAAAGGGGCTTCGCCCCGCCTTGCCGCCTGCAAACTAGTGTAGTTGGCGCTCGGCGGGATTTCGCACTTCCTCCGTCCCAGCCGTAGATGAGCGCCGTGATTGCTTCAGCCCCCCCCCCCCCCCAATCCTTGAGTGCTGGGGGGCACTGTAGCCCCGCTGGAGTAGGGGAAACCGAGGCAGAAAGGGAGGAACCTGAGATGCCGGCCCCCCACCCCCGCTCTGACGGCCTCCCCTCGCCCCGCAGCGCCTCACCAAGCACACCAAGTTCGTGCGGGACATGATCCGAGAGGTGTGCGGCTTCGCCCCCTACGAGCGGCGCGCCATGGAGCTGCTCAAGGTCTCCAAGGACAAGCGGGCCCTCAAGTTCATCAAGAAAAGGGTAGGTGGGCTGCTGCTGCTGGTGGTGGTGCTGCTGGGCCGGGGGCAAGGGCTCAGGCTGACGGCCCTCCATGTGTGGCAGGTGGGGACACACATCCGTGCAAAGAGGAAGAGAGAGGAGCTGAGCAACGTCCTGGCTGCCATGAGGAAAGCAGCTGCCAAGAAAGACTGAGTTCCCTCCCTTTGTGTAATAAAAAGTTGGAGAAACCGTGGCTCCTGGCTTCTGGTGCGCGCACCGGGGAGTGGAGGCAAGTGGGTGCTGCTTTGCCGAGGAGTAGCCGCGGGTACAGACGCGTGCAGCCAAGCAGTACTAGAAATGTCTTTTAATCATAATTAAATAGCTCGTGTGATTTCAGCCATGATCTAGGTTCCCAGGGTCTGGGGCACGGGCTGAGCCTTCTGGGGGCTCAGGGCAGGCCCGGGAGCCCCCCTCCCCTGGCACAGTTCCAGCCAGGCCTCTGCTGCCAACAGTGCCCACGGTGTCCTGTCACCGCTCCACGGCCTCTGTCTCTGCGCCGGGGAAAGCGATGGGGAAGACCTCGCGGTAGTGCTCCACGAAGTGCACCTCCAGGCCCTCGGTGATGAAGGCCGCCAGGTCGTAGAAGTCCTTCTTGTTCTCGGCTGGCAGGATGATGCATGTCACACCCGCGCGCCTGGCCTTGGGGGAAGAGGCCAGGTGCCGGGTCAGGTCCAGGGTTGGGACCAGAGAACCCCCCTGGGTTAGCGGCACTTGGTTTTCATTTACTGAGGCCCCTGGTGCAGGGCCCAGGGGTGGCTGTGAGGAGTGGGGTGAGTGGGGGCTGGAGACTGCAGCCCATGGGGGCACTGTTGGACCCTCCCAGAGGCCGCCCCGCCCCAACCTCAGAGAAGGGAACTGAGGCCCTAGCCAAGGCCCCTTCCTGGCCTGCTGCCACCCCCAGTGTGCCGCCACAACTCCTGTCACCCACTTGGTATTAGAAACATCTAGAAAATCATGGAAAACGTAACACTTTCTAGATCCAACTCTCTAAATGTAAAAATTGAAGACAAATATTAAAAGTGCAACATCTAAAATTGTATGTGGTCTAAATTCTCCCAGACATGGCTGACACTGCTCTGCAAGCACCCTGGTTAGGGCCCGCTTCTGCCCGCAGCCCTCCCGGGCTCCCACCTCCCACACACCTGCTACCTTCCCTCAGCCTGGTCTGCCTTGGATGGTGCTAGCTCCAGGGACACTGCAGACGATTCGCTAAGCCCCTACCTGTCCGCTGAGAAAGAAACTCTGGCCGCAGCTGTCACAAGGACATGGCACGAGGCCCAAAGAGGAGAGGCCCCGCAGACCCCACCCCGGCCCTCCAACCTCAGCAGCACCTAGGGGCAGCACCAGGCCCTGGGACGGGCAGGGGCCCTCCATCCAGCCCTGGCTCTGGCCGGGTGCTAGGCCCGGCGGGGAACCCCCAGGCCCGGTAGAGTCCCAGTGAGGAGCAAAGACGGCTCTGCCGGGAGGAGCGTGGTCCAGGGCCCCAGGCCCGTGCCGAGGCCCAGACCTCAGGATGGAAGCAGGGTGGGCCCTGGGGGCGGTGCTCACCGCGATGGTCTTCTCCTTGATGCCGCCCACCGGCAGGATCTTGCCCGTGAGGGACACCTCGCCCGTCATGGCCAGGTCCTGCCGCACGGGCTGGTCCAGGGCCAGGGAGAGCAGGGCCGTGACGATGGTGCAGCCGGCGCTCGGGCCGTCCTTGGGCGTGGCGCCCTGCGGGGAGAGGCGGGTGGGCTGTGGGTGGGGGGCAGGCAGCCGGTGGGCCGCGGGCAGGGCGATGGGGCGCGGCCCCCACCTCGGGCACGTGCAGGTGGATGTGCGAGGTCACCAGGAACTGGTTGGCGGGGTCCCGCCGCATCAGGAAGGCTCTGGCGAAGGTGTAGGCGATGCGGGCGCTCTCCTTCATCACGTCCCCCAGCTGGCCCGTCACCTCCAGGCTCCCGTCCTTGTCCCCGTGGCTGTCCTGGTCCCGGGGCCGCCGGAGCGAGGTCTCAACAAACAGCGTGGAGCCTCCTGGAGAGCGCGGGGTGGAGCCCGTCAACTTCCCGGAGCCCCCCGCCCCTCACAGCCCAGGTGCAGACCCAGAAGGCTCAGAGCCCAGGGGCCTGGCGGCGCCCTCTGGTGCCCACTCACCCATGGCGGTCCAGGCCAGCCCCATGACCACGCCTGGCGGCGTCACGTCGTACATGCGCTCCACGGTGAACACGGGCTTCCCCACGAAGTCCTGCAGGTTTTCGGGCGTCACCTCCACTGACTCCACCTCGCCGCTGACGATCTTATAGGCTGACTTGCGCAGCACCTGGGGACAGGGGGTCAGCAGAGAACAGATGGGGTGGCGGGGAGGGCAGCAGAGGGCAGACGGGGTGGTGGGAGGGCAGTGTGGGCAGACGGGGTGGTGGGAGGGCAGCGGAGGGCAGACGGGGTGGTGGGGAGGGCAGCGTGGGCAGGGCGGGGTGGCCAGCGCCAGCTCACCTTCTCCACCTGCTTCTGCAGGTTGCGGACGCCGCTCTCGCGGCAGTACTGCTTGATGAGCAGGGTCAGCACGGCCGGCGACAGCTTGGCCTTGTCCTCGTCCAGGCCACACAGGGCGCGAGCCTGAGGCACCAGGTACCGCTGGCCGGGAGGAGAGCTGCCGTCAGATGGGGCCCTCGAGGGAGACTGGTCCTCCCAAGACCCTCCCTGGGCCCCCTGGGCCTCCAGGGCCTCATGGCCCACGGCCCCTGCCTGCCAGCCGACCCCGGTGGCCAAGGACCCCAGCTGGAAGCCGCATCCCCGGGGGGGGGGGGCAGGTGGCCCGATGCACACGGCTGTCAGCATGGCCCCAGGAGGTGACATCTAAGCCATGCGCTACAAGGGGAGGAACTAGCTCGGCCAGGGGTGCGAGTGGCGGGAGCGTCCAGCAGAGGCGTGTCTGGCTGTGGTCAGCTGCCCACAGGCCCTTCAGGCCTCGGCTCTTGCTGCCTCCTCTGTCCCCTCCTTCCTGCAACCAGCTCCCTGCTGCCCCCCCAGATGCCATCCTGGATACCGCTTCCTCCAGGAAGGCCACCAGGCCTTGCGCCCGCCCTGCAGGCCCATGTGGGGGCTGCCGCCCCAAGGCTACCCAGCCACAGCACAGCAGTTATGTGTGCCTATCGTGAGACGGAGAGCGGTAAAGACAGAGGGACAGAACCACAGACAGACAGGTTCCTGCCCGCGCGTTCCTCCCAGGCCAGTACACGTCTGTGGAACGCCGGCCCCACCCCGAGGCCAGGCACGGGGGCCCTAAAAGGGCGACTTCACTGTCACTGCAGGGCTCAGAGTGCCCAGAGAGTGCTCCCCGCTTTGACTCCAGGGCCCGTCTCCCGCCCTGGGTGAAACCTCACACCCCTGCGTGCAGAACCCACGTGGGCTCCTCTCTGCGCCTCCCCAAGGCCCACGGCCACGCGCAGGAGGGCAGGGGCGCGGCGGCGGCCTCACCTCGGCGATGGCGAGCTTCTCCTGGGCCACGTAGCCGGACACGTTGATCATCTCCATGCGGTCCCGCAGCGGCTCGGGGATGGTCTCTGTGACGTTGGCCGTGCAGATGAACAGCACCTGCGGGGGGCGCAGGCAGCTGCTGGGGGGCTGCCGGGGCCCCTCCAGCAGCCTTCCCCCCGCCCCCAGGGCTCCCTCCACCCCGGGCAGCACCTTGGACAAGTCCACGGGCACGTCCAGGTAGTGGTCCAGGAAGTTGGCGTTCTGCTCCGGGTCCAGCAGCTCGAGCAGTGCTGACGACGGGTCCCCCTGGTAGCCCCGGCCGATCTTGTCCACCTGGGGCGGCAGGAGGCAGGGGTCGGCACCTCGCCTGCCCCCGTGCCCACCGCGCAGGCTCAGGCACTGCCAGCCAGGACGAGAGGGGCCTCACAAGGCCACAGCCCCCAAGGCCAGGCAGTCGGGCGGCCTGAGGGGTGCAGCTGGGGGCAGGGCTGGGGCTCGCCGGGACCTTCCCCTTGTGCTCAGTGTGGCCGTTCAGGGAGCAGCTGGGAGCTCTGGGCTGAGGCGGCTCAGAGACGTGTCCAACCTCGGGTCGAGAGACCGAGCAGCCCGTCGTCCACGGCCCCCCCCAGGACGCCAGCCCCACCCAGCCCCACACCTCGTCTATGAGGATCAGGGGGTTCTCCGTCTTCGTCTTCTTCAGGCACTGGATGATCTTGCCGGGCATGGCCCCCACGTACGTCCGCCTGGAGGGGACACAGCGGGCCGGCCTGTCTCGTCTGCAGCTACGGGCACGGCCAGCCCCACCAGCCCTGGCCCCCGCCACGCCCTGGGGCCGCTGGGGGGCGGCCACCAGGGAACCTCCAGGGCACTGCCCTGCTGGAGACAGAGAACGTCAGAGGAGCCCCAGGGGCTGCGCGCTCCAGGCCTCTTCTGGTCACCCCAACTTCAGGCTAGGGAGAGCTGGGTGATGCTCACGGTCTCCCCCAGCTTGACAGATGCAAAGAGGTGCGGTGCCAGGATCCACAGCCAGGCCTGCCCTGTTCCCGCCCCCACCCGGCCCCTCCTTCCCACCTGGGCAGTGAGCAGTTGGCAGGGAACAAGCCGCCCACGTCCCGTGCCGAGCCACGGCCCAGTGGGGTGGGCAAGCCACAAACAGAACACAGAGGTCGTGAGGCGCTGAAGATCTCGTGAGTGAGGAACAAGATAAAGGAAGGGCTGGGGGGTAGGATCTGGAGGACCACCTGGGAGAGCTGACACTTTAAATGGGGAGTTGGGGGTATTAAGGGACATCTCAGTGAAGGACCCTGGGCAGAGCAAGGAGAAAGGGGTCAGAGGTGGGTGACTAGGGAGGAGTGGTCCAGGCAGAGGGGATAGCCTGTGCAAAGGCCCTGGGGCAGGACTGTGCCTGGGATGCTGGAGAAACAGGGAGGAGGCCCCGTGGGGCTGGAGCAGAGGGAGGAGGAGGAGGAGGAGAAGGAAGGGAGGCGGGAGCCACGGAGGGCTGTGGGCAGAGAGAAGCCTGGGCTGCCGTTTTCAGTCTGACTCACTCACCCAGCGGTCAAGTCCCTGTCCTTGATTCGGGAACGCAGACCAAGTCTGGCACAGAACGCCGCCTGCCCTGCGCCCTGGCCCCTCCCCAGTGAAGCACTTCCCAGCTCAGAGCTGGCCTGCACTTGTCTTCGGAACTCACCCAAGGCCTCTCACCCCAGGCACGGGTCCCCCGCCTGCTGCTCCTGAGCAGTCCTCAAGCTGCATCCCTGCCCCGGCGGCCCCTCCTTCCTGAGCCCTTCCCCCACTACGCAGCAGGCCAGGCCTTCCAGCCTCAGTCCCACCCGCTCCTGGGGTGGCTTCCAGGGGCCCCGCAGGGCGCTCTCGCACTGCCGGGAAGCGAGCGGGGGGCTGTCCGCGGAGAGCCTGGCCTGCCCGGTTCCTCAGGGCAGCGTGTGTGGGGTTTGGTCCTTGCGGCCGAAATCGCTATAAAGAGGGCGAGTGGACCCAGGGCGGCCCTAAGCCTGGAGGGGAGACGACCGCCAGGGCGCCGGGCCCGGCCCACCTGTGCCCCTTGATCTCGGCCACGTCGGTCATGCCCCCGACGCTGAAGCGGAAGTACTCGCGGTTCAGGGCCCGGGCGATGGAGCGGGCGATGCTGGTCTTGCCCACGCCGGGGGGGCCGTAGAAGCAGAGGATCTTGCCTTGCGTCGAGCCGCGGAGCTGGCTGACGGCGATGAACTCCTGCGCGGAGACCGAGCTGTAGGGTAGGCTCCTGCCGCCCACGCCCGCCGCCTCCAGCCACCCATCATGCCCCGGCCTCGTCCCCCGAGCCTGGGCCTCTGCCAGCCCCTCCCGGCTTCCCACACGTGCACCGGGCGACCCTGACGGCCTGGGCGCTTGGTGCAGGGACAAGTGCGCAGGGAGAGGGACGGGGTGCCCGAGGGGTGGGGCGGCCTCACCAGGATGCGCTTCTTCACGTCCTCCATCCCATAATGGTCCTCCTCCAGCACCGCCTGGGCCCAGGCCAGGTTCAGGTTCTCGTCGCTGTACTTGCCCCAAGGGATGGACGTCAGCCAGTCCAGGTAGTTGCGGGTGACGCTGCCGCAGAGAAGGGGCCGGTGAGTGGGCACGGGCGCGGCAGCGTGGCGCTGGGGTCTGGACGCGAACGGCGGGAAGGGGGAGCCCCTCGGGGCACTGGCGGGGGCTCCTTTGAAAGCCACCTTGGCCGCGCCTCGGGACCCCTCGCGGCCACCCTGGGATGCCAGCGCCGCGCCTTTTTCTCGGCCCAGGCGCGGGGGCTCGCTGAGGACAGCCTGGCGCCCATCGATGCAGAGCAGAAACCGTGTCGACCTTCCTGCCCCACTGCCACAGGCAAGGGTGAGAACAGCGGAGAAAACCTGCCCCGGGCCACGCGGGGAAACTGAGTCTGACACCGAGTGGGGCACGCTGCCAGGAGAGCAACGCTGTGGCTGGGAGCATCCCCCGGAGGGGTCTTGAGCTGGGAGCTGGGCACCCGCAGACAGCAGCTGCTCTGGGTGGGGACGCGCACCTCAGCCAGAAGCCAATCGGGGCAGGCGGTGCGGGGGCGGGGTACCCAGCGAGGAGAGCGCCATCGAGGAAGGGGCCGGGTGACGTCAGGGCACGGTGCCACCAGGGACGACCAGCCGGGGGCGCCCATAGCGCCCGCGGGGCCCTGACACACCGTGGATTCTATTTTAGGGGCCAGGGAAGCCGCGGAAGGGACTAGAGCAGGCGGTGGCGTGACCAGACGTGTGGCTTTGAGGGGCTGCGTGGTGGAGACGGGCCTGGGGTGGGGGACGGCAGCTGGGGCCTCTGGCTGCGAGGAGGGAGGTGAGGACTCCCAGGCCCTGGGCTACCCAAGGGGGCTCCTCCTGAGGCCCCCAGGATTTGGCGACAGAACGTGGATCACACAGCCCCGCTCTGCCCAGGAGGACCACGTCCCCGAGCTGAGGGAGGGTCTCACGGCAGGGGAGGCTCCTGTGGTGGGGGGTGTCTCGGCTAACGCTGGCCTGGGGTGGGCACAGTGACGGCCACGGCCTAATCCCTGGCGGCTGTGAACGTGGTGCCGACGTGGCAGAGGGACTTGGCGGATGGGCTTAGGGGAAGGACCCTGGGCCAGCACAACCCTCCCAGAGCGGAGCGGGAGGAGACGTGGCCAGAGCGAGCGTGCGGGGGACTGGGAGGGGCCCCGAGCCCGGGAAGGCGGGCGGCCGCTAGAAGCCACCTCAGAACGGCGAGAGAACAAGCGCGAGGTGCTTTCAGCCACGGGGCCTGCGGCCGCTGGTTAGGGCAGCTGCGGGAAACACCCGCGCAGCAGGGGCCGGCAAGGCGCCTGTCTTGGGGTCCAGGCGACAGGCCGCTCGGCCCTCCCTGGACGTTCCGAGCTCTGCCGCCTGGGAGGCCTCGTTTCCTGGCGCGGCGAGGGGCCCACTTGTGCGTCACCCGGACACGAGCTGGGGGTCCCTGAGGAGCCCGAGCCCCGGGCGGCAACCCCAGCTCACGGCCCATGGGCGGCGGCCAGGCCGGGGCCGCAGGAAGACACGGGCGCGTGCTGGCTCTCAAAGCAAGGAGAGCGACCACTGGAGGCCCCAGGCCTGGTTGGCAGCGCCAGACACGGCGATGTTCCCGCCCCTCTGCCACCGGCTCCCGGGTCAGAGGCCCTGGCCCCTGACTTAACCCCAGGGAACCTCCGTTTTCTCCTCTGTAAAGCGGGGCGACACCTGGGGGCGTGATGTGAGGACTACAGCACCCCGAGCCCGTGCCTATAGATGACAGTGCACCCAGGGGACACCCCCGCGCGGCTTCCGTGCTCGGTGCCCCACACCCCACCCGGCCAGCTGGCTCCCCCAGGGTTGGTGACCCCTGAGGGCTGGACACGGAGCGCAGAGACCGGCGCGGCGCTCACTTGAACTCCGAGGAGTGGTTGTCCAGCAGGCCCAGCTTGCTGAGCTCCTCGTCGACGACGTCCATGACGTGCTTGGGGACCACGAGCTCCTTCAGGCGCTCCCGGAACTTCTCTTCGATGGCGTCCTTGTCCTCCTTCTCCAGGCCCAGCTCTTTCTTGATGATCTTCAGCTGCTCTTGCAGGAGGTATTTGCGGTGCGTCTGCTTGATCTTCTCCTCCACCTACGGGGGGGGGGGGGCACCGAGAGGCTGCCATCTGGACCGGGGAGCACAGGAGAGGTGACTTCACAGTCCCCAGACTGACGCGCGGGTCCTGTTTGCCAGGACTTGGCACCGAGTGTGGGGAAAAGAGAGCCCAGTCTACAGATCTTTCCGGTTTTAACCCACAGTCTCCCAGAGCGTGGGACTTGGGACAGGCAACTCCTTATCAGTGAGTAACACCGAATCCCTCGGTGAGGAAGTTCTCTGCTTTTCGATTCCGATTATGGCGGTAAGTAACACTACACGTTTGCCAAACACCGGGAGGGTGGGCCTCCATGAGTTGAGGGGTGGGAGACAGCGTCTCAACCTTTCCCGGGAGGGGGTTCCGATTTCGAGCATTGCCCCAGGGCTGCAAAGGCAGAGAAACTGCCCCCTTCCCCCAAGGTAGGGCAGTCCCGGGAGCTCGCCACGCTGGGACCTGCTTAACACCAGGAGTTTCACGGCTCAGAACAGAGCACCTGGTTCCACGAAGCCCCCGGAATAGCCACGCTGCAGCAGCCGATGCCGTTTTAGCCCAGACCCGGGCTGGTGCAGGGCTGCCTGCCAGGTAACCCGCCTCTCCCGCTCCCGGCTTACCTCCCGCCCCAGGCGCTGCTGCAGCTTGCTCAGCTCAAACTCCTTCTTGAGGAGGGAGAGGGCCTTGTACAGCCGCTTGGGTATCTGTCGAGAAAGGGAAGGCACGGGGGGCGATTGCGCTAGGTGAGGGGGAAACGGGCGCTCAGCCAGCTGCTGCCGGTTGGAGTGTAAATTGGGCAGCGGCTTGGAGAGCACCCGGCCCTGCCTGGCAACCTGAACACCCAGTTCTAGGGTTTACTCTGCAGGGAAATGCCGCAGCCCCACAGGCTGTGTGGACAAGGATGTCTGCAGAGCGGCTGTGCCTAACAGCCAACGCTGGCAATGGCCTGACTCCCCCAACCCAGGGGACCCCATTAAATCAAAGACGGGGCCCCCTCGGTGGAATACTTTGCAGCTGCTCAAAGGGACAGGTAAATGGACACGGACTGAGGGACACACGGACATGTGATGTCACTCGAAACGGAGCTGGGGAGGCCGCCCGGCGCACAGGCAGGCCCAGCACGCGGGGGCTCTGGGGACCAGAGCTTGCTCGCACTCACGTTAGTCTCCTCCAGGACGTCCTGCAGCTCGTGGGACTCGGCCCCCGTCAGCGCGGCCCCCATGTCGCTGAGATAAATGGGGTTGTCCACCACCCGCTGGCCTGCCTGCATCATCTGCAGCACCGACTCTCTGCAAGGGACAGAGGGCCGCTGGTGCATGGGGGCTGCCGTGACACCAGGTCTTCCTGGACCCTCAGTCTCCTTTTCCCCAGTAGCTCTGGCCTCGGGTGCCCACCAGGACCAGACACAAGTCCCCTCTGGCAGCTGCTCAGCGACCCCCCTCCCCCTCCCTGGGAGCCTCTGGCCAGACCCAGGCCCTTACAAGCGGGTAGGAGGGGCAAGAGAGCTGTCCACTGGTCCCCCCCTCCCCGCACACCTGGGGACCCAGCCCGAACCCACCTGTAGAGAGGGTTCAGGGCGATGATGTCCCGGATGGTTTTCACAATCTCGGCGGTGAGGGCCTGGCGGGGAGGGGAGCCGGTAGGTCAGCGGGGGCCCTCCCACCTGCCCCTTGACCTGCTGCCCGACTGGCCCTGGAAGGCCTCGGAGCCCAAGAGAGTAAAACTAAAGTCAAAACTGCTTCCTCAGATGACTCTTAGCCTTGACCTGAGGAGGAGCCGCTGGGAAAAAGTGGAGGGATGCAGCTCTTTATTATTATTTTTTTAAGTTTTATTTATTTACTTTATCCATTTTAACACCCCCCTTCCCCATTTGCTGTTTTGTGTCCATTCGCTGGGCAATTCTCCGTGTCTGTTTCCTGCCATCTCTTCTCATCCTCCTCCTCCAGTCTTCACCAGGATTCTATCCTGGAGACCTCGGATGTAGGAGAGAGGTGTTCTGCCATCTACACCACCTCGGTTCCTGATCTTCACAGCTCTCGGAGCATCTTGTCTTGTCTGTCCCCTGCATCTCTCTCCTGTTACGGCATCATTCTACTGCATGGCTCCCGGGGCCTGGTGGCTCACCGGCACACACAATCTGGCAGCCCACGCGCCTTCTATATATATATTTTTTATTTCACCGGGAGGTCCCAGGGATCAAACCCAGGTCCCTCCATATGGCAGGCGGACGCCCGACCATCTGAGCCACATCCGCCCCCAGACGCAGCTCTTTATTCCCTTATGTTAAACCCTCTCCTCATAAGAGACACAGCCCCTTGTGCAGCCCTCAAGCAGGACACGCCCAGGATGGCCATGGCTCGGTCTTTCCCCATCACCAGTGCTTTCAGCCCGTCACCGCCCGGAACCTCTGCCCAGACCCCCTGTGGCGGCACGGGGCGCTCCCTCTGCTGTGGGCGCCGTGGCAAGACTGGTTTTCCTTCATACCTTCCTTTGCAGCCACAGTTACGCGGCTGATGCTCCTGGGCGGGATCCCCGGAAGCCGCTCTCGGCATAAAAACCTGCAGCTACTTTATTTCCGAGAGGCCATGGGCTCCCAGTCTATCCAAGGTGCCCACTAGTGGGCAGGAAGAGGTTGCTGCCGGGGCTGGCTATTTTTTTTTAATGTGTAATTACCCACCTGGCCTCTAGTTACCGGCTTGGACCCTGGGTCTGTTTGGGAAGACCTTGGGAGAAGGACAGCTAGAGGCCACGGCACTTGCATTAACAAGGCGAACACCCTCTCAGAGTCCTCGGTTTTTTAAACACGGCATTTGTAAGCTTAGCCACTTGTCGCTATCCCCCACGCCTGAAGATTCTCCTAAGAAATTCCTGTAGCCACAGGCAGCTATTCCAATTTAGAGTTAAGTAAAGGGAGCGGATGTGGCTCAAGCGGTTGAGCGCCTGCTTCCCACATGGGAGGTCCCGGGTTTGGTTCCCGGAGCCTCCTAAAAACAAACAAATGAAAAAACCAAATCAGGGGAGGTGATGTGGCTCAGTGGTTGGGTGCCAGCTTCCCACATATGAGGTCCTGGGTTCAATCCCTGACCCCCAGTACCTCAGAAAAAGTTAAGTGAAAAACCCAGTGTTCCCTTCCTCAGTCACACTGGTCATATCTCAAGTGCTTCACAGCCACAGGGGGATAATGGTGCAGAATTCTAGAACTTTCCTACCATTGCAGAATGGTCTATGAGACAGTGCTGCCCGCAAGGGCCCCTGTACAGCTCGACAGACGTGACCATTCGCTATGCCAGCAGCAAACACGGCCAAGCCCCTTCCGGCACCCACAAGCCGCCCTCCTTCCCACTGAGCTCAGAAGCAGCCTCAGGATCCTTCTCAACACAGTATGACAGCCAGGCCACGACCCCCAAAGGATCAGCTTTGATCCTTTGTTCTTTATTGGGGTGGAGGTGCCAACGGCAACGGGAAATCCCGAAAGGAGCCGGCACGTGCCAAGTGTTCAATCAGCTCTGGTTGTCTTCTTTGTCCCTAGCTGAGGAGGACAGGCCACCCTGTCTGTCATGGGCACCACGGAGAGAGGGTGGAAGGGCCCTCACTGCTCACTGCCAAGGCTGTCCAAAGGCCGTTTCTGTCCTGGCCGGCAGCCACAGGCCATGGTGAACGTTCCCTACTCCCTACTTCTTTCCCACCTCTCCGGGTTTGGATGGGAAGGAGCCAGCATGGTGCGATTTGCTGGAGGCCTCTGCACAGTGGGCACGTGCTTGGGCTGAGCCTGAGTTCAAATCCTGCCTCCTCAAAGCTTGTGGTAAAGTCAACTGCTTCCAGGTTAGGAGAAAAAAAAGATGAGAGAGTGAAAGCTTGGTTGGCAGTTCCTCCAGGTCAAAGGTCCAGAACAGAGAGATGCTCAGCGCCTAGCTCTATCTTGCTAGCTGCTAACCATCCCGCAGTGAGACGTTCCTCCAGGGCTTGATTTACGGCAGAGTTTCCCATGCTTTTATAACCCAAACTCTACTTAGCCGAGAACAGTCTGTCAAATTTTCCCTTTGTTTTTGAATTATAAATATATTTTTTTCACTTTCCAATAATAAAACTTTAATTACGATAAAAAAAGAAAAAAGAAAATCCTGCCTCCTCCACCAGCAGCTAAGGGCCCAGCCCATTTCCTTTACCTCTCTCTGACTCCAGTTTCTTTAAAGGACTATCAGGAGGAAGAGTACGCTCAGCTCTGCCTTTGCCACGTGTGCAAATGCCAAGATGTCCCGGCTCTTACAGAGCCTGGGGCTCAAGGCGTGGGAGGTGGCGAGGGGCTCTCTTGAGAGGCCCCTGGAGCCGTCCAGGGGAGCCCCTGGGGACGTGGGCAGGGAGCGCAGCATGACAGCCGCCCAGACTTACTTTCACCTCTTCCGTGACTTGGAAGTCCTCGTGGACAACGTTCTCCACCTCCACCATGAGCACCTCGCCAGGGGGCCCCGCGGCAGGCTCCATCACCACCTCCATCTGGCTCTTGACGCTCAACTCCTCCTCCGCCTCCTTCTTTCCCCGCTTTGGCTTCCTGCGGGGCTTCTGTTTGTTTTCGGCCTCCGGCTCCTCTGGCTCCACCTCCAGCTGCCGGTTGATGTGGATCCTGGAGGTGGGAACAGGGCCAAGGGGAAGCCTGGGTCGCATCCTGCCCCTGGGCGCAGCAGCGTCTCCCTGCTCCTGACAATCAAGCCACGCAGGTGACATGAAAGGCCCGGCTCAGCTCTGGGGCAGGGTCCTCAGGCTGGAGACCGAGCCACCTTCTCGCAACCCCAAGGCCAGGGTCCCCTCCTCGTCCCTTGTATACCGGCCAGCCTCATGCATTCCATTTCCCAGGCAGAGCCCTCCCACGCCACCCCTGCTGTGGTCCACAAACGTCGCGGACTTAACGAATGCGCCAGCGGTTCAGGGCAGTGGCTCTGGGGCCTTCCGTTACCAGCTGTGAAAGCCCGGCCAAGCCAGGCCCATTTCGGGGACCCCGTCCTGTTCCCCCTCAACCTGAGCTCAATGCTCAGCAACTTTTCTATCACTCAGGTCTCGATCCAAGTCCTGATCGCTTCGTGTCAAGTAGCTGCTCTCCAGCCCAAACCCACCTCCCACACCCTGTCCAGCTTCCCCTACTAATCCCCCACCAGGGCATTCACCCCTGCCTGAAATTAGCTTCTGTCTGTCTGCATGATCAAGTTCTCCCTGCTTGGGGAGTGGGTTGTCCGAGGGCAGGCCCCTTGCCCCATTCTTTCCCCGACATCCTGGACCTGGCAGGCACCAGGCTCTCCAGTATATACTGACTGACGCTCTCAGCTCTCAACTCCCTCACGTGGGTGTGGCAACAGCCCCTTCCTGAGAGGGCTGGCCTGGAGCTGCCCCAGGTGCTGGCTCAACGGTCATCTGGGTGTGCAAAGGGGGGTGGGTCTGGGGAAGGCCCAGGTAGGCCTTAAGAGCTAAGAGGATTCATTCTAGAAGGTGCCTTGGGGAACCTGGGACATGACAGCCACCCATTTCTATCCGTTTCATTTGCATCTTATTCTCTTCCCTTGGGCCCACGGATCCTTTCAGGAGACAGAGAAGCAGCCTCTTTCCTAAACAGACTCTGACGTAAGCAGCCAAGGATGGGTGTGGCAGCTTGGTCTGCCAGGGAAAACAGCAGGACTTTTCCCAGAATCGGTGCATGGTCTAGGCCCATTTGCCCTGAGTCTGTCCTGGGGGAATCACAAGGAAAAGGCCCTGCGAGTACTGAAGGATGGAAGACACTAGAGTCAACAAACTCCAACAAGTGTCTTCCATGAGGGATTTTCCAGAACCTTCACTACACTTAGGGCTCGACTCTCTGAAAAGTTTCCCATGTGCATCTGGCCGTGACACTCTTCTGAGCAGCAACCTGCACGACCAATGTTCTTTGGGACACGCTTGGTAAAGCTCGCTCATTGGTCCATCGGGAACCTTAACCGAGGTTTTCCCTAATTCACTGTACCAGCCTGTATCGGGCTGATAAAAGTGGTACGCGGCCCTGCAGCCGGATGGGGCAGGCAGGACGTGTACTCGCAGGGAAACACGCCTGCCCAGCTGTGTGGACACATGGACAGGCTCTGGTTGGTGGGGAGTGCCGGGACCTGGGGTCCCACAGGGCCGCCCTTCCCGCCCCGCCTCATGCGCTCTGGCCTCTGCGGGCCGGTGCACGGACCTTCTGTGTCCCATGACGATCATGCGCAGCTTGTCCCCGAGGTCCTGCATCTCATGGATCTGGACGAACGTCCCCGTGTGGTAGACCTCATCCAGGCTTTCCACCACGTCGGACTCGTTGCTGGGGGTGGGGAGAGGAACACAAAGAGCCGTGGGTAACTGCGAGTGGATTCTTGTTTGGATGTCTGGGGCAGAGAGGGAGCAGTGGAAGAAAAGAAACATCCCTTTCTGGCTGTGATGGAGCACTGAGCGTAAGCCCTTCTGCTCCCAGGGGTGTTGGGGAGACTCTGTATACGCCAGCTTGTGGGCTCCCAGGCAGCAGGCAGCACACAGGCGAGTAGCTCCTGGCTGAGTTAGCCAGAGGGGGGATTTGGATTCTATCCCGCCCTCCCACCCTGCTTAGAATGTGTCTTCTAACTTGGAAGTGGAACTGAATCCTACCAGGAGCCAAGGTGGGTGGATCTGGAGATAAGATACCCACCCAGCTTTAGCTCTGCAGTGGCCCTGCTAGTGTAGTTTAACACTAAGGGCTCTCGAGGTTAAATGCCACCCACTAACCCACGTCTGGACAACACACGAAGACACGTGCTGCAAGCCGAACCTCAGTCCCAACCGAAAAGGTGTGCTTGGCTCTTGGCCTTGTCCCCCGTAGGCTTTGTTCAGGTTCTTTTGGGTCACGAGTTGGAGGTCAAAGCTATTCTACACGATTTTGGGAGAGCTACACTCCGGGGTGACTTCAAGGACGGAGCGATGGACAGTGCCACTTACTTGTCATCTCGCTTTAGAAAGACGCCGGCGTACGGCTGGGCAAGGCGGACTTTTCTTCTCAGCAGCTCAACCAGCTTCTTATTTTTAACCTGGCACAACAGCAACCCCAAAGTGAAATGCAAGGTAGGTTTTCTAGCTGCTATTTTGACGGCAGCACTAGCGTTTTCTGTCGTCTATGAGGGCACGCTAAACTGACCCAGGACACCAATCGACACTGTCCAGGAAGACTGGCCCAAACAAAACAACTTCGGGGATGGGAGAGCGGAGAATGGAGAGGGGTAGTGTTGAGTAACTACATTCCTTAGGGGTTTCTTAAGGAAAATGTAGATGAACGGCCTGAAACTGATTTCACAACCAGTGAAAAATGTCTTGGCTTAAAAATCTAAATCATTCTGCCTCCATTCATACCAGAAAGATAACACTATATGTGCATAATTTAAACGTGGTCCGCCCCACAGGCTAATTTCCTCCGATTTTCACTGAAAATATTTCACCATGTCTGTACCCTCGGCATCAATGATCAAAACCCTCAGGAAGGCACAACGTTCCGGAAATTATCACCGACAGGTGGAGAGCAACAATGTCTTGTGGGAAATCCCTGACGGGGGCCAAAGAATGTTGTCCTCAGGGCTCACCGGATTCCTTTGGAGCCTCCGTTAACTCCCAGGTGAGACTGGGGCCAGGCTTACACCTGAGCATCCATCAGAATGACTTGGAGGACTTGTGAAAAGAGATTCCTGGGTCCCCTACATGCCCCCGGAATTTCTGATCCCACAGGTCTGCAGCTGGACCCAAGAATGTGCCTCTCTAGCTAGCTCCCAGGTGGGGCAGCTGCCACCGGTATGGGAAACACACACCCTCAGAATCGCTGTTTTGACTCTAGCAAGGGTTCTTCACTTGTGGGCTGGGAATTCCTGACTGTACATGCTTTTTTCCAGGAAGGGGGCGTCCATAACATTTATCCAAAATTAAGAACCACTGGTCTGTATGCAGAGGCCACAAATAAGGGGAGAAGTTTCCAACTCAAGTAGCCACCTGGTCAGTGTCAACTATCCAGTCAATGGAGCTTTGCTAATGGGTTCAGAAACATCCATCAGGCCCCAGAGAAGTTTCCCCCAGTTTCTCCTCCACTCAGAGCTGACTGCTGCATCCTTTACATCTTTCCTCTCCCCCTGGCAGTGGTTATTTGCTAAGTGATGGGAACAGAAATAGTGTACTACATGCCAGTGCTCCAAAGTGACTCATTTCCTGCACGATTCATGTTTCTGCTTCAGTCTTGGGGGCACGGGGTCATCTGTGACCTGGCAGGGCTGAGGGGACCAGTCCTTGTGCCAGAAGCCTGGGAGGGTGGTGTCAAGGGTGTGAAAGAGGTCTCCAGGGCAGTAGAAAATAGTGGTGGTGACCTTTGAGTCTTGAGGTATATGACTTGTGTCCCACGGTTCTAAATACTTCATACATATGACCTCGTTTAACAAATCCAAGAAACAAGGTGCTGTTTATTATTTCCATTTCATAGATGATGAAAAACGGAGGTCCAGAGAAATAGCTTGCCTGAGGTTACAGAACTGGGAGAACCCGTATACAAACCCACTGAGACTGGGGCCTGTACGAGCATCCACTCCTCGTCAAGGAAGAGCCTTGGAAGGGCAGCTCCCACACGGCCCACTAGTAGTGCCAGAGAGAAAGTGGGGAAGGGCTCCCTTTGCTTCCTTCCCACTGGCTGGCTGCTGCCCCCTCTGTACTGCTCTTTCCCCTTTCCAGAGGATCCTTGATATTTATTTAGCAGAGTCTGGAGTGTGAGGGAAGAGGCTGGAGAAGCTTACGCACTATCTGACCTTGTTTATACAGTTAACAGATAACCTTTCTCCTTCATGGACTCCAGTTTCCACATCACTTGAGGAGGGAGAAAACAAACAAAAACGAGGGAGGTGGGGTAGGGGTGGAATGGAAAGGCATCTGGGTCTTTCCTACCCTTAAAGCACAAGTTCCTCCCACTCAGGCTGCTTTCTCTCTATTACATCATTCTGTTTTTCCCTTTTATGGCAGAAGCTGAAATGATCTTATTTGCTTTCTCTTCCACAAGAAGCAAGCTCTTTAGTCCCAGGAATGGTGTTTGACTAGTTCACTGCTGTACTCTCAGTACCTGCTACGTGGTAGAAAGCCAAGAAAAGTCTGTTGAATGAATAAACAGTTTGTACCCCTCTGAGAACATCCTCCTCCCAGCCCTGTTCTAAGCTCCTGTCCCATTCTTGTTCTACCATTCCTCATCGTAATTACTGCCTTCTAACACATTATAATTTACTTATTAATTTTGTTTATTGTCTCTCACACAGAATGTTAAGCTCCAAATCAGGAACTTTTTTTTCTGTCTAGTTCGCTGCCTGTATCCCCGACATCTGAAAACACAGCAAGCATTCAACAGGAGTTTAGAGGATGCATGAAGTCTGATTCCCAAGGGCTTTGTAACCACACAAAAGACCGCCTGGGGCAGAAGGTGCTACCAAAAAAAAAAAAAAATTTTTTTTTTTTACCAAGGTCCACGGAAAGGTAACTGAGCCGTAAAACTGCTCTGGTTCCTCCCTGCCCTGATTTCTTTAACCGGAACTCTACGTGGGCAGGCAGCCCTAACTCTACTGGGTTCACCCCCTCTCAAATGAGACCCCAAGGAATCTGCAAGGGGGTAGAGATTTGGCTCAAGGTCACCAGGCGAGTGGAGAGCACGCAGGGATTCGAACTCCAAGCTTTGAGAAACTTCGTGTCGGAAAAAGTTGCGAGGCCTGAGGGCGCAAAGAGACCCCTCGCGCCAACCCGCTGCTTGCAGAGATAGGGAAACTGAGGCCGAGGCGGGCGCTCTCTTTACCTCGATAATCTTGATGAAGCGCGGGAAGACCGGGTTGCGGGTGACGGCGATGAGCGGCAAGTGCGGGAACACGTCCGGGATCATCATGGGCGTAAGCGCCGTTATGACGGGGCCCTCCCCGCCGCCCGTGCTGCCCCCCGCACTCCCGGCCCCATCCTCCGCGCCACCCTCGGGGGCGTCCTCGCCCCCCGAGAAAGCGCCGCCGCCGCCGCGATTGCCCGCTTCCCAAAGCCCCCGCCACTGGCCCGCCACCGCGGGGCCTCGGCCCCACGGCGCCCAGGGAGGGGACGCATCGCAGGCCCGCCGGCCTCTGGAGAGCCAGGCTCCGGCAGCAGTGGGGACTCGCCCTTCGGTGGCGGCAAACAGTGGCCGCCGCAGCGCCCACCTCCGCGCCGCGCCCCACAGCCGCACGTAACCTGTGCCCGCCGCCATGGCTCGGCCATCCTGGCGGCGCGCGGCACTTGCGTCACTTCCGCTTGCCTGGCCGGGGGCGCACGTGACGCCAGGCGCGTGCCTCGGCATTCCTGGGGGGGCGTGGCCCGAACGGAGCTCTTTCGGGGGCGTGGCCTGATGGGGGGCGTGGCCTGCCGGGAACGGAAGGGGCGGAGTATTCCACCTCCTTCCTCAGCCCCACCTCTTCCGGCCTTCCCGCTAACGCGCTCCAGAACCCTTCGGGTCACGTGGAGGCCGTAGGCACACGCCAGGGCCCCTAAAAAGCTAGACTCTGTTGCTACCACCGCAGCTTTTGGGAAAGTGAAGGAAGCTTTGCGCGTACACTTAGGTCTTACGTGCGCGGGTGACAGGCGCATGCTCAGGCCCTGGAGCGCGTCGTGATTGGCGGACTGTGCTTTCCCGGAGCCCACGTGCACATGCTCACACGCTAGGCTGTGCACGGAAGTTCATGTGCGCATGCCCAGTCTCCGGAGGGGGCGCGTTGTGATTGGCGAATTCGGGCCTCCCTGAGATACCTTGAGCATGCTCGCAACCCAAGGCTGCGCATGAAGGCCTAATGCGCATGCCCAGACTTCAGGGCTCGGGTAAGGATCGCGTGGGGTGGGGGTGGGGCTTTCCAGGAGATGACGTACGCATGCTCAGAGTCTAGACTGCGCATGCCCGGGGCGGCCCCCTGGCGGTTGAGGGTCCATAGTGGCTCCGGTGGAGGTTGGAGCGAGATGCTGGATTTGATGCTGGTGGCGGCGGTGGCCGTGGAGCTCTGCCCGCTGCTCAGAGCTCAGCAGTTGTGCGGGTGGGACTGCCCTCCTAGGGTGGGGGTGCTGCAGGGATCGGGAGGGTCGGGCTCAGGGACCCCAGTGTAGCCTGGGGTGGGCCTCGCTTCCTCTCCCCAACCTCATCGAGGCTTCTTAAGTTTACTCTTCCCGTGAATCGGACTCCCAGTCCAGTGCTCCACCCTACTTCCTGCACCCCATCACCAAAGTCCTCCCGTTTCTACCTCCAAAAGTTCCGGCCCTTTCAAGCCACCCCTGCCACCTCCGTCCTAGGCTTTGCCCTGCTGTGCATTCTCCACCCGGCGGCCAGCAGGATTATTTTAAAACGGATCTGGTCTCGTTATTCCCCTCCCCTGGCTTTGTGGCCCCTGCAAGAAAACCCGAGGTCTTTGGGCAGCCTGCAGTGGGGCGCTGTTGACGTCTGGGCCTGTATAGATCTCTTGCTGTAACTGTCTTGTGCATTGTATGTTGTTTAGCAGCATCCCTGGCGTCTTCCCACTAGATGCCAGTAGTACTCCCTCCCCGAGGCTTGGCAATCAAATATGTCTCTAGGCATTGCCAGTTATCCCCTAGGGACCTGAGACCCACTGACTTGGTGCCTGCCCACTGTGAGCCAGCCAGGCCGTTTTAACGTAGTTCTAGAACACGCCAAACTCCGTCCAACCTTGGGGATGGGAGAGACTACGGCTTGCTCTTCCCTCTGCCAGACATGCTTTGCTTCCAGATTTCTCCATGGCTGCTTCCTCCTCATCCAGATCCCGACTCAAAAAGCACATTCTCCGATTTAAAGCCCTCTTCCTCATCTACTACCTTTCTCTTCTGCACTTACAGCTACATTTTCTTACCCCAAACTGCTGTTTTGTTTGGAACAAATTATTTGTTGGTTGCTGTCAGCAGAACGTTTACATACTGCATCAGGGCACAGCTTGTGCTTATCTTATTCACTTTTTTTGCGGGGGGGGGGGGGGGGAGGGTAGGATTTATTTATTTACTTTATTATTATTTTTTTTTAATTTAGACCTCCTTCCCCGACGTGATTCTCTCATCTGTCTGCTCAGTGTTTGCTTGCCTTCTCCAGGAGGCACTGGGAAATGAACCCGGGACCTTCCAGGTCCTCCCACATGGGAGGCGAGTGCCCAACAGCCTGAGCCACAGCCCCTCCCCACAGGCTGCGGCTTCTGGTGGCTTGTGGTTTCTGCTCCTTTAGGCGTCTGCTGGTCTTCTTTAGGAGGCACCAAGACCCAAACGTGGGACCTCCCAAGTGGTAGACAGGCACCCGACTGGTTGAGCCACATCTGCTTCCCAGCACTTTTTTATTGACTTAAAAAAATATATATATATATATATTTATTTATTTTTTTTTTTTTTTAATTAGAGAGGTTGTGAACTTACAAAGCCATCATGCACATTTGTGGGATTGTCATACAATATCCCTTCACCAACACACTACTTTGTGGAGCATTTGTTACAGATTATGAGATAATACCAGACTATTATCACTAGTCTATAGGATACATTTGGTATATTAATCTTTTTTTTTTTTTTTAGGAGGTACAGGGGATTGAACCCAGGACCTCATATATGCAAAGCTAGCGCTTAACCACTGAGCTACAGCTGGTCTGCCCAGGACGTTTTTAGATTTCAGTAAATGCCAGTCAATACTGTGTGCCATAGAGCTGCACAGATGCTAAAGCGCCAGGGAACTCCCACCTGGAGCGAATTGACCCTTCAGGGACCTGTTTGCTGAGAAACAGGAAACGTGTGCTTTAGGTGGATGGCCTCATTTAATCCTTTTTTTATTTCATTTGGTCTTTATAACAAAGTTCATGCAGTAGTGATTCGTTGGCTACTTTACAGCTATGAAGACAGACCTGGTGAAATTAAAAACACACTTGCCTCAAGACCCAGAGTTAGCCAGTGCTAGATGTTCCAGCAAGATTTACTAGTAAGATAGGTCTCAAGGACTTCCCCATGCCTACTTTGAAAAGATCAATTCTATCTAATTCTCCCATTTCCCACACTGGTCCTCAGAGTGTCACCCATGGGCCTGCAATGTCGGCCTCACCTGGGAATTTGTTAGAAATGGAGGTTCTCAGGCTGCGCCCTGGACCCACTAAATTAGAGGTGGGCTCAGCCTTCTGTGGCTTATCAAGCTCTCTAGATGATTCTGCTTTAAGTTTACCATCACTGTCGTCGTCCCCCCCCCCCCATATACACACACAAACGAAAAACTTGGAGCAGGAGTTCCTCACGTGGGGTCTGGGAATGACCTTTTATAAGCTCTGGGAATGCAGTTCTACATTTTTTTTAGTGAACATGTATCTGTTTCTGGGGAGGGGTGGGGCCCACAGTTGCATCAGATTGTCAAGGGGCACCCAAACCCCCAAAATGACAAGAGTGGGTACTTTGGAGTTAACCCAAAGGAGATTTAATATGCTATGAAACCTGAATAGTCAATAAAAATTGACAGATGGTCTCTCTTGTTGCTTACCTCTAGTAATCACCTGGTGAGGACTGGAAAAGTGTTTACCATCCAAAACGCAGCTCAAGGGGTATGTGGCTTCGTATTTATCACCAGTTCTCTTTTATCTAATTACTAAATCGGAACTAACATCTGCTAGTGTTTCCTGGCGCCATTGCCGTACCCGGCATTTTTTTTTTTCTTCCTTTTTAAAAAATTTATTGAAGTCCATCCACTTATACATAAACATACATAAACAATAAATGCATAGTAATAGTTGTGACCTTACGAAACAAACATACATAACGTCATAACCGTACCACCAGTACCTTGCATTGTTGTGAAACATTTTTAACTAATGATTAAAGAGAATCCTCAAAATATCACTATTAACCAAAGTATCCTCTTACATTTGGTGTATTTTCCCCCCAACCCACCCTATTATTATTATTTTATATCATATAATTTTTCCGTGAACATGCATAAACAATAAGTGTATAGTAAAAGTTGTGAACTTACAAAGCAAACATGCATAACATCATACGAGGGTCCCATACATCAACCCTCCACCAACACCTTGCATTGTTGTGAGACATTTGTGACAAATTATGAAAGAATATTGTCAAAATCTTACTACTAATTATAGTCCTTATCTTATATTTGGTGTATTTTCCCCCTAACCCACCCTATTATTATTTTTTAAATATATTTTTATGACAGAAGTTGTAAACTTTCAAAATCATGCTCCTGTGCAGAATTCCCAAACAACATCCCTCTATCAACACACCACACCATGGTGGAACATTTGTTACAGATTATGAGATAATATCAGACTATTACCAGGTCCATAGCATACATCTGGCACGCTTTTTCCATACTCCCCAATTATCATCACAGTAAATCTTTGGCATAGATGCATGAATATTACATTATTAACTGTTAACCACAATCCAGAGGTCACTCCAGTTGTATTTTTCCCATGCTTCTCCACATTCCCACCACCCTACAATTGTGACGTACATCTGCTCTAGCTTACAAAAGATGCTTTTTTAAAATTTTATTTTGTACATTTAATAATTGAAAATACAATTAAAAACTAAAAAGTAAACAGATGAATAAATATATACATTTCTCAATTAAATGTGCTGGATACATATAAAAATTTTTTTGAATCAAACAATATGTTACACAATATATTTGGTTCATAGTAACGCATTCATACAGTATTTGTCCTTTTGTGTCTGGCTTGCTTCACTCAACATAATGTCCTCCAGGGTCATCCATGTTGCCATATGCTTTATGACTTCATTTCTTCTTACAGCTGCATAATATTCCATCGTGTGAACAGACCACAGTTTGTTTATCCATTCATCTGTTGATGGACACCTGGGTTGTTTCCAACTTTTGGCAATGGTGAATAATGCTGCTATGAACATTGGTGTGCAGATGTCTGTTCGTGTCACTGCTCTCAGTTCTTCTGGGTATATACCCAGTAGTGGTATTGCCGGGTCACGTGGCAAGTCTATATTCAACTTCTTTAGGAACTGCCAAACAATCCTCCACAGTGGTTATACCATCCTGCATTCCCACCAACAGTGAAGAAGTGTTCCTATCTCTCCACATCCTCTCCAACACTTGTAGTTCTGTCTTTTTAATAGTGGCCATTCTGATAGGTGTGAAATGATATCTCATTGTAGTTTTGATTTGCATTTCCCTCATCATGAGTGATGTTGAGCATTTCTTCATGTGTTTTTTTGCCATTTGTATTTCTTCTTTGGGTAAATGTCTATTCAAGTCTTTTGCCCATTTTTTAATTGGGTCGTTTGTCTTTTTATTGTTGAGTTGTAACATCTCTTTATCTATCCTGGATATTAAACCCTTATCAGATATGTGATTTCCAAATATTTTTTCCCATTGAGTTGGCTGCCTTTTCACCCTTCTGACAAAGTCCTGTGAGGTGCAAAAATGTTTAATTTTGAGGAGTTCCCATTTATCTATTTTTTCTTTTGTTGCACGTGCTTTGGGTGTAAGGTCCAAGAAACCACCACCTACTACAAGGTCTTGAAGATGTTTCCTTACATTTTCTTCTAGTAGTTTTATGGTCCTGGCTTTTATATTTAGATCTTTGATCCAATTTGAGTTGATTCTTGTAAAGGGGGTGCGATAGGGGTCCTCTTTCATTCTTTTGGTTATAGATATCCAGTTCTCCCAACACCATTTGTTGAAGAGACTGTTTTTTCCCGTTAGCGTGGGCTTGGTAGGTTTGTGAAAACCCAGTTGACTGTATAGGTGAGGGTTTATTTCTGGAATCTCAATTCTATTCCACTGATCGATATGTCTATCTTTATGCCAGTACCATGCTGTTTTGACCACTGTAGCTTTGTAATATATTTCAAGGTCAGGCAGTGAAATTCCTCCCAGGTCACTCTTCTTTTTTAGAATGCTTTTGGCTATTCGGGTGCACTTACCCTTCCAGATGAATTTGGTAATTGCCTTCTCTAATTCTGTAAAGTAAGCTGTTGGGATTTTGATTGGTATTGCATTGAATCTATAAATCAGTTTGGGTAAGATTGACATCTTCACGATATTTATTCTTCCAATCCATGAACACGGAATGAAAGACACTCATGCATCTGTACCATTAACCACAATTCTATCCACCTCTGGATTCACCGTGTTATTCAGTCCCTAGATTATTCCCTAGCTTTCTGTCAATTGGCATTTACATCCCTAGGCTAACGTTTTTAGCCACATCCCCATTTACAAACCAGCTGTTACTCACTAAAATGTGTTACCATCAACTCTGTACATTTCCACACTTTTACAGTAAAGTTAATTAAAACTTCTACATACATTAAGCATCAGTAGTCCATCTCAGTCCTCCTCTTATCTCCTTTAAGAATCCACCACCTACCACCAGGTCTTGAAGAGGTTTTACTACATTTTCTTCTAGAAGCTTTATGGCTCTTGCATTTATATTTAGGTTTTTGATCCATTTTGAGTCAGTTTTTTTTACGGTGTTAGATAAGGGGTCCCCTTTCTTTTGCTATGGATATCCAGTTCTCCAAGCACCACTTGTTGAATGGACTGTTCTGCCCAAGCTGGGTGGGTTTGACAGGGTAGTCAAAAATCACTTGATCATAGATGTGAGGGTCTGTTTCTGAACCATCAATTCGGTTCCATTGGTCTATGTGTCTGTCTTTATGCCAGTACCATGCTGTTTTTACCTCTGTAGCTAGGTAATATGATTTAAAGTCTGGAAATGAGAGTCTTCCAACTTCGCTTTTTCTTTTTAAGATGTTTCTGGCTATTCAGGACCCCTTATCCTTCCAAATAAATTTGATAATCATGTTTTCCACTTATTTTTAAAATGCTGGTGAAATTTTTATCAGGATTGCATTGAATTTGTTTATCAATTTGAATAGAATTGTCTTTTTTTTTTTAGAATTGACATCTTAATGATATTTAGTCTTCCAATATGTGAGCATGGAATGTTCTTCCAATTATTTAGGTCTTTTTTCATTTCTTTTAACACTGTGTTCCAGTTTTCTGAATACAAGTGCTTTACATCATTGGGTAAGGTTATTCCTAAATATTTGTGTTTTATCTGTCATGTTTTATTTCACCACTCTTGACACTCTTAGTTACTTTCACTGATATAATTTTCATTTCTAGACTCTCTTCCAAGCCTCTGTCTCCTGTCTTTTCAGGCTGTAGCACATCCTTTAGTATTTCCTGCAAAGCCAGTTTCTTGGTTACAAACTCTCTCAGTTTCTCTTTATCTGTGAATATTCTAAACTCACTCTCATTTTTGAAAGACAATCTTGCCGGATATAAGATTCTTGGCTGGAAGTTTTTTTTTTTTTTTTTTTTTGTAGCATTAATCATTTTTATTTTGTGTACAGTAATAACTTTTAAGTGTTGAACTCCTGGTTTGCATATGCATTATTCATACCTTTGGTAAAGTCATATAAAACTAAATGGAGAGAAACAATCAGAAAGATATTGGGACTGAATCATGTCCTTTTCCCCCATGATTTTACAGTGCTAAGTAGAATACTTAAAATGGGGATACATAATTAAATCATAACAGATCAGGCTCTCAGTATTTCTGGTAAACTGTTTTATGTTCTAAAATTACTAGCCTATTGAGTTAAATTTATTCTTTACTTGGAATTTTTGTATGAATCCTAAGTGAAATTGGCCCAGATTTTGTTTAGGTGCTACCTAATTTTTATTACTGGGATATATGCCTTATAGTGTATGCTGATATGTGAAATCCTAACTCATTGTACCTGTCAATGTGAACTTAGTTGAAAACAGGGTCTTTGCAGATGTAATCAAGTTAAGATAATGTCCTACTGGACTAGGGTGGGTCCTAAATCCAATGACTGGTGTCTGTATAAAACGGTCATGTGAATTGGCTGGAAGTTTTTCTCTTGCAGTATCGTAAATATACTGCTGTCTTCTTGCCTCCATGATTTCTGATGAGATATCAGCACTTAATCTTATTGGGTATCCCTTATATGTTATGCATTGCTTTTCTTTTGCTGCTCTCAGAATTATCTCTTTGTCTTTGGCATTTGACATTCTGATTAGTATGTGTCTCAGAGTTGGTGTCCTCGGATTTTTTCGGATGGGAGTACGTCGTGCTTCTTGGACATGGATATCTATGTCCTTCAATAAGGTTGGGAAATCATCTACTATTATTTCTTCAGATATTCCTTCTGCCCCTTTTCCCTTCTCTTCCTCTTCTGGAACACCCATGACATGTATGTTTGCACGTCTCTTTCTGTCATTTAGTTCCTTGAGACCTTGATCAATTGTTTCCAATCTTTTCTTCATCTATTCTTATTGTATGTTTGCTTTCAGAGGTCATTTCTTCAAGCTCACCAATCCTTTCTTCTGCCTCCTCAAATCTGCTATTATATGATTCCAGTGTATTTTTAATTTCCTTTATTGTGCCTTTCATTCCTGATCTGCTATTTTTTTATGTATGCTTTCAGATTCTTCTTTGTGCTCATCCAATGTCCTTTTTTTTTTTAAGGCTCTTTACTGTTTACAAGGCTGTTTTTTGTTTATTTGTTTTTTTAAGATCTATTTCATTTATTTGCAGTCGCTGTCTGCTCTCTGTGTCCATTTTCTTTCTTTTTTTTTTTTTTTTAAAGATTTTATTTATTTATTCATTTACCCCCCCCTTGCTGCTTGTGCTCGCTGGGTCAGCTAACCACGCCGTGCGGGCGGGCCTGTCCCCACCAGGAGGCCCCGGGAACCGAACCCTGGGCCTCCCATATGGTAAACAGGAGCCCCACCGATTGAGCCACAGCCGCTTCCCTGTGTCCATTTTCTATGTGCTCTCTGTTTGCTCATCTTTTTTTTAAGAGGCACTGGGAACCGAACATGGGACCTCCCATGTGAGAGAGCTGTTCAATCACCTCAGCTCCCATATCTTCTTTTTGTTTGTTTGTTTGTTTGTTTGTTTTTTTACCGAGAGGTCCCGGGGATCGAACCTGGGTCCCTCCACATGGGAGACGGACGCCCAACCAGTTGAGCCACATCCGACCCCCCCAATATCTTCTTAATATCCATAATCTCTTTAGCCATCTCATTGAATTTATTAAGGAGATATGTTTGAACATCTATGATGAGTTGTCTCAACTCCTTTATGTCATCTGGAGGCTTATCTTGTTCCTTTAACTGGGCCATACCTTCCTGTTTCTTGGTATGGATTGTAATTTTTTGCTGGCATCTTGGCATCTGGCTTACTAGAGTATTTATTCTGGGTGCAGTTTCTCTCTTTAGTTTAGGGCTTCCTGCCCTTTCTCCCTTGCTGGTTGTGTAGTAGGAGCCAAGGATGTAGTTGGTGCTGTAAGCTGTGGAGGCTCAAGCTGCCCTCATTGCCCCAAGGACCAATGGAGCTTCTCCCAACTTTCTCCTTTGCCAGGGGTAGGGACAGAGCCACAGCTGTGAGGAATAATCCAACTCATGCAGGCCTAGACTGTAGTTGCCCAGAGAGACTGATGAAGCTTCATGCTCCTTTCTCCCCTGCCTGGGGCGGGGATGGAGCTGCAGGTCCAAGATGACTGCAGTTGCCCCGGTAGACTTCTGACTCTGTCCAGACGAATGTACCTGCAGTTACTGGGAGAGGCTGGCACAGGGCCCACCAGCTTTCTCCCTGCTAGAGGTGGGGCTGAAGCCTAGGCTAGGGCTGCAGGCCAATATGGGTGAAAGAAAATGGACTCCACCTTCATGGTGATTTTCAGTCATCCCGGCTTCCCCTCATGTCTGGGGTGGAGTCAAAATGGCAGCTACCGGCCTCTTTCTCACTTGGATAGCCTCAAACTTTAGCTGTTCTTAGGGTTATACTTTAGCCCGCCGAATTTATTAATCAGTAGCTGAAGTTGGTGCCCAATTGTCTCTTCCTCCCCTATTTTTTGGGAAGTGGAGCTTCCAATTCCAGCCACAGAACAGCTCCTGGGGTGGCTTGTGCCTCCAGTGGAGGATGGGCACCAGCCTCTGTGGCATGGAGGCCTCTACTTACAAATCTTCTCTGCAGATGGGCAGTCTCCTCCTTCCATTCTTTCAAGGGTGTTGCAGGATGCACTTCTGGTCTCCTGCCGCCCCCAAACAGGTGCTTTAGACAGCTCTGGGTGATTATTACCTGCCCTATAGCATGAGCTGACTCTAGGAGCTACTTACTCTGCCGCCATCTTGCTGTTTGTACCCATACCAGGCATTTTAAGATACAATTAATTGTCCTTACCATCCTTACAATTAATTGTATCTAATCCTTACAATTAATTGTTGACGTCCCCCCCCGCCCCGAAGTAAGGATTAAACTTCCTAATTTCCCTTAAAAACAAGTTAAAGGAGATGAAATAATCTGAAAAAGGCCAAGAGGTGGAACTGGGTTTAGAACACAGATGATCTGAGTTTTTATCCAGTGTTCCATCTGATAGGTTAAAAATGCAGACTAACATAAGCAAACCCTGTTACTTTGTAACAGGAAACTTTGTTACCCAGTGCATGCCAAAGAAAAAATACTTCATTAGTTTAAATGTGTTTCCACTGAAAAAATACTTCATTAGTTTAAATGTGTTTCCACTGATAATACATTATTTCAGGAGTAATGTCAGCAGTTCCAATGGTCAGGTAACAGTAGTTTTTAGGGTGTTTGCTTTGTCCTCGGTCCTGTTTTTCAAATAATAATTTGTAACTAGTAATCTTACCAGTAACATGCACAAGCAATGAGATGTGATATGGATAATTACCCTGTGAATTTTTTTTTCAAACTTTGACCTAATAATAGACTCACAGGAAGTTTTAAAAACAGTACAGAGAGGTCCCAAGTACCCTTCACCCAGTTTCCCTCCAATGTTTGCAGCATACGTAAGCATAGTACAATGTCAAGACCAGGAAGCTGGCATTTGATGCAGTACAATCCACCGACCTTTGAATTCAGATTTCTAATGTTGCACATTGGGATATTGCTTTTATCAGGTTTTATGACGATTGATAGTATTAAGATTTTGTGATTATCTCTCTAGGACCTCCTGTATTTTCCGTCTACGACTACACGCTTGATTAAACATCCTTGCAAGAAACACTTAGCTCTGTATCTAGGGTAAGCAACCATCTTATGTATTGTTAACCTTCCTTTTTATTAAAATTTTAGATTTGCTCTTGCAAATTCATTCAGCAAACATGAATGAAGACTGCCCTGCCCTGCAGAGCTGGATGCTGGCCTGCAGGGCAACCCCAGTCTGGGCAGGGCTGGGAGGATGAGTGAGGAAGAGACCAGCACATCATGGCATATATCATGATGCCAACAGTGAAAGATGCTTCATATAAACTCTCATGGGGGCTTGAGTAAAAAATGTCTTGGAAGGTTCCACGGGGAGTTGAGGCCATCATTGGGTTTTGAGGGATGAATAGGAGTTCACCAGAGAGGACCAGTTGTCTATGGATGTGGAGCAGGGCATTCAAAGGAATGGAACTGCCATGCCCAGAATGCATTGGGGTTATGTCCGGGGACAAGGATCAGCTACCAGATGTGTGCCATGCCAAAGCATTTACTCCTTATCCTGAAGGTAATGGGGGATTTGGGACCACATGATTTGTGTTTTCATTCAAGACACCAATCTGGCAGCATTGAGTGGGGACAGGCCTGGAGAAGGGTTAGAGGCAGGGAGACTAGTTAGCTACTTGTGACTATTTAAATTTCAATGGATTAAAATGCAATAAAATTAAAAAAAAAAACTTGTGCCCCATTTTGACTAGCCACATTTCAAGTGCTCGCTGTGGCTAGTGACTACCATCCTGGAGAGCTCAGAATATTTCCATCATGGCAGAAGGTTCTGTGGGACAGTGCTGATTTAGGGTAGGGGTCAGCAAACTACAGTCCACCACCTGCTTTTATCCAGCCTGTGAGCTAAAAATGGCTGGTACATTTTTATATGGCAGAAAAAAAAACAAAACAATATTCTGTGACGTGAAAATGATAATGAAATTCAAATTTCAGTGTCCATAAATAAAGTTTTATTAGCACACAGCCATACCCATCCATTACATCTTGTCCAAGGCTGCTTTTGGACAACAATGGCAGACTCTAGTAGTGGTGAGAGAGGCCCTATGGCCCCTAAAATATTGACCCTCTGCCTTTTTACATTGAGAAAGTTGCCAATTCCTGGTTTCGAGCACTACAAGCTTAAATGAAATCCTGATGCCAAGAATACATTAGATTCAGGGAAGGTGTATTGGTTTCAACAGTATTCCCCCCAAAAATTCAAGTCTACCAGGAATCTGTGAATGTGACTATATTAGTCAGCCAAAGGGGTGTTGATGCAAAATACCAGAAATCTGTTGGTCTCTATAAAGGGTATTTATTGGGAAGCGGCTGTGGCTCAATCAGTAGGGCTCCCGTTTACCATATGGGAGGCCCTGGGTTCGGTTCCCGGGGCCTCCTGGTGAAGGCAAGCCCGCCAGCACGGCGTGGTTAGCTGACCCAGCGAGCGCAAGCAGCAAGGGGGGGATAAATGAATAAATAAATAAAATCTTTAAAAAATTAAAATAAAATAAAAAATAAAGGGTATTTATTTGGGGGTAGAAGCTTACAGTTACCAGGCCATGAAGCATAAGTTTCTTCCTCCACCAAAGTCTGTTGCTACATGTT
Source organism: Tolypeutes matacus (assembly GCA_026826555.1). Taxonomy (NCBI): domain Eukaryota; kingdom Metazoa; phylum Chordata; class Mammalia; order Cingulata; family Chlamyphoridae; genus Tolypeutes; species Tolypeutes matacus. The sequence continues at coordinate 1,956,107 of JAKSZT010054196.1, forward strand.
GGAGCAAGACAGTTGCCGACATTTGCCAGGGTTCAGGCTTCCTGGGTTCCTCTCTTCCCGGGGCTTGCTTGTCTCCGGGCTCAGCGCCTCTGTTTCCTCCACAAGGTCAGCTGTAGACTATGAGGCTCCCTAGGCTTTGCCTCTCTCCACAAGGCCAGCTGTGAACTGTCAGGTGACTAGCTCGTCTCTTTTCCCGGGGCCTTCTCTCCTTCCTCACCAGAACTCCAACATCAAAAACTCCAACTTTGTCCTTTGCCATGCCTTTTATCTTTGATTCCTCACCCACCAAGGGGCAGGGCTCAACACCCTACTGACGTGGCCCAGTCAAATCCCTAATCATAACTTAATCATGCCCAGATGAACAGACCAGTTTACAAGCATAATCCAATATCTGTTTTTGGAATTCATAACTATCAAACTGCCAAACTGCCACAGTGACTATTTTAGTTTCCTGGGCTGCTCAAATACCGTGCAATGGGCTGCCTTAATTAGTGGGAATGTATTTGCTCCCGGTTTTGAGGCTGAAAGAAATCCCAATTCAAGGCCTCATCTGGGCAAGGCTTTCTTCCCGAAGACTGGTGCTGTGGGACCAACTGCCAGCGATCCCTGGTCCCAGGCTCTGTCACATGGCAAGGCACATGGTGGCCTCTGCTGGCTCTCCCTTCTCTTCCGGGTTCCATTGATTTCAGCTTCTGGCTGCTCGCCCCGTGTCTCTCTCTCTGTGTCTGAATTCCGTTCTGCTTATAAAGGACTCCAGTAATAGGAGCAAGACTCATCCTGATAGGTTTGGGTCCCACCTTACCTGAAGTCACCTCATCATAAGGTCATCCAGGGTCTGTAAAGAAATCCTCCAACTCAACAAGAAAAAAGACAACCCAATTAAGAAATAGGCAAAAGTCTTGAGTAGACATTTTTTTCTAAAGAGGAACTACAAATGGCTAAAAAGCACATGAAAAAGTGCTCCACATCATTAGCTATTAGGGAAATGCAAATCAAAACCACAATGAGATAACCATTTTACACCTACTAGACTGGCCACTATTTAAAAAAAACAAAACAAAACAAAACAAAAAAAAACAGAGGGGAGTGGATGTAACTCGGTGGTTGAGTGCCTGCTTCCCGTGTACGTGGTCCCGGGTTCAATCCCTGGCTCCTCTTAAAAAAAAAAATAGACAACTACAAGTGTTGGAGAGGATGTGGAGATACAGGAACACTCATTCACTGCTGTAGGGAACGTACAGCCACGGTGGAAGACAAGAAGCTAAAGTATAGAACTGCCAAGACATGTGCACACCGATGGTCATCGCAGCATTATTCACAATTGTCAAAAGATGGAAACAACCCAGGTGTCCATCAACTGATGAACTGGATAAACCAAATGTGGTATACACATACGATGGGGTATTATTCAGCCGTAAAAAAGGAATGAAGTCCTGATGCTTGTGACAGCACGGATGAACCTTGAGGGCATTAGATTGAGTGAAATAAGCCACACACCAAAGGACAAACATTGTATGATCTCACTAATATGAACTAATTATACCGAGCCAACTCATGGAGTTAATAGCCAGAATATAGGTTACCAGGAGAGGGAAAGAGGGTAGAGATTGGGGAACTGATGCTTAATTTCTGCAGCATTTCCAATAAGGTTGATTGCAAATGTTTAGAAATGGGTAGAGGTGGTGGCAGCACATTATTGTGAGTGTGATTGACAGCACTGTCATGTGTGTGTGCCTGTGGTTGTAAAGGGAAGTTTAGGATCATTTATGTCACTAGAAGGAAAGCTAGAGGATGAAACACGGGACAGTATAGCATAGCGAACCCTGTTGTGGATGGTAAACGTGGTTAATAGGACAAATAAAAGAATGTCCTTCCATGAACTAGAGCAAATGTACGTCACTCTTACAAGGTGTCAAAAAGGGGTAGTAGATGGGAAAAAATACACCGAATGCAAACTATGTACTGTAATTAACGGTAATACTGTAATATTCTTTCATCAGTTGTAACAAAGGTACCACACCAATGCTAAGTGTCAATGAGAGGGGACTCTAAAGCGTGTGGGATTTTGTTTTTTTTTAAGCAATGAAAATGTTCTAAATTGATAGCAGCTATGAATGTACAACTCTGTGCTTATACTGAGAGCCATAGATTGTATACTTTGGAGGGACTCTATAGTGTGTGAATAATAGTATTTAAAGAAAAAGAAAAGGCAAAGGGAGAAACTGAACAGTGCACGGTGTATCCCCTCCCAGGCTCTATGTCGGCTTCTTAAGAATGGGCTCACAGGGGAACAGATGTGGCTCAAGTGACTGAGCTCCCGCCTACCACATGAGAGGTCCCTGGTTCAGTTCCCGGTGCCTCCTAAAGAAGACAGTGAGCTGGCATGATGGGCAGGTGTGGTGAGCTGATGCAACATGATGACGTAACAAGAGACACAAGAAGGAAAACATAATGAGAGACACAACAAAGCAGGGAACGGAGTGGCTCAAGCGATTAGGTGCCCCCTCCCACATCGGAGGTCCCAGGTTTGGCTCCCAGTGCCTCTTAAAGAAACAAGGAAGACAAACAGACACAGCATGTGCAAACAATGAGTGGGTGGGAGAAATAAATAAGTCTTAAAAAAAAATGGGCTCACATTCCTCCTAAGGAAACAGAAGGCATTTCATGTCCAAGTGGTGCCCTAAGAAATATGTCAAGCCAGGTAAGGGAGGCAATCTGTGGAGCAGCACCCACCACCCATCTCCCAGCTCTGGGGACCAGGGAGGCCCAGAGGGGCCAGGCTTGCATCCCCAAATGCCCTCTCAACATTTTAGCCTTTCAAATCGTTTTTATTCTGGCAACATTCAGACATACACAAAACTAGCAAGAACGAGCGTAAGTGTCTATTGCCCAACTTCAACAGTTACTATCAATGTCATTTCATCTAGCCTTCTCTTTTTCTTTGTCCTGGACTATTTTTAAGAAAAGAAAAACAACAACCAAAAAAAATCATAAAATTAAACTTACAACGGGTTTGCACCCACAGGAACGGATTAAGTTTAAGAACATGTTTTTTTCCTGCGGTCCATATGACTCCAAACTCCCACAGTGACCTTATTTAGGGATAGGATCTTTGTGGGTGGAGTCAAGGTGAGAAGAAGGTCATACTGGATTAGGGTGGACCCTGTAACTAATGACGAGTGTCCTTGGAAGAAGAGGGAAATTAAACACAGATGCAGGGGAGAACACCATGGGAAGATGAAAGCAGAAATTGGAGTGATACAGCTACAAGACAAAGGATGACAAGGCCAGCCAGCCACCACCTGAAGCTAGGAAGGGGCAAGGAAGGATTTTCCCCTGGAGCCTTCAGAGAGAGCAGGGCACTGCCTGGAGGCCCTTCCCCCTTGCGGTCACACACCATGTGCAAAGGTCCTGAGGCAGGAGCCTGTTTGAGGTGCTGGGGAGAACAGCTCTAGTTGAAGGTGCAAGGGGGAACGTAAAGAGAGATGTCCATAGTGTCAGATCATGTCCTGGTTTGAGTCTTTTGTGGACCCCAGAAAATCCTGTTCTTAAAAGTGAACCCAGGAAGCAGATGTGGCTCAAGCGACTGGGCTCCCACCTACCACATGGAAGGTCCCCGGTTTGGTTCCTGGTGCCGCCTGAAGAAGAGAGTGAGCTGGCACGACAGGCAGGCATGGCAAGCTGACACAACAAGATGATGCAACAAGAAACACAAGAAGAAAAACATAGTGAGAGACACAACAAAGCAGGGAATGGAGGTGGCTCAAGCGATTAGGTGCCTCCCTCCCACATCGGAGGTCCCAGCTTCGGTTCCCCGTGCCTCCTAAAGAAACAAGGGAGATGAACAGATGCAGCAGGTGCAGACAATGAGGGGGAGGGGAGAAATAAATAAATAAAATAAAAATCTTTAAAAAAAAATGATTGAATGATTGAAGTGATAACTACACAACCATGTGATTATACCAAAGACTACTGATTGTACACTTTGAATGAATTGTATGTTTTATTAATATGTATCAATAAAGTTTATTTGTTAAAAAAAAAAAAAAGTCAACCCATTCCCTTTGCCTGTAAACTTATTGTATGTGGCAGGACCTTTTGATTAGATTCAGCTAAGAGACCTTTAGATTAGATCGCTTTGGTTAAGGGCCTTTAGATTAGATCGCTTTGGTTAAGGGCGTGGGATGCTTTGACTGGGGGCCTTTGATTGGAGCACTTCAGTGAGGTGTGACACAGGGTGGGGTCTCGGCCCTTTTTCTGGAGTCCTGTATAAATGGGAGAAACTTGGAGAGACACACAGAGAAAGAGAGCTGCCACTTAACTCGGCCAGGTGAGAGGGGATTCCAGAATCGCCTGCAGCTGCAGAAAGCCAGAGACACCCCGAGGGGCTGAGAGAGAGAGAGAGAGAGAGAGAGGCCAGAGGCTGGAAACAGTGGAGCAACCCGAAGCGGAAGGGACAAGGCCCAGGGAAAGACGGGCCACATGCCTGATGGCCCACAGCTGAGCCTGGGGAGACCGTGAGCCTGGAGGACAAGGCCCAGGCGGGCCGCCTTCTTGCCTTGCCACGTGGCAGGGGTCCAGGGTCAGCGGAGCAGCCGACCTTTGGTGAGACAGAGCGTCTCTGATGACGCCTTAATTTGGGCATTTTCACAGCCTCGGAACTGTAAGGTTTTACCCATTATAAAAGCCAGCCCATGGGGGTATTTCTGGCACCGGCAGCCTTTAGCAGACTGAAACGGATCATGCGGGGCTTTGGAAGCTGTGGGTGATGGATTGGGATTTCAGTTTAACTCTGCTGGGAAGTTCTCGTGGGGTGGAGAGGTTTCAGTGGTGCCCCCCCCCCAAAAAAAAAAAGATATATTTGAGTCCTAACCCCCCGTGACTGTGACCTTCTAGTGGATGCAATCACATGAAGACGAGGTGGTGCTGGATGAGGGTGAGGCGGAATCCAAAATGACTTTTGGCCTTAAGAGGAAAATTTGGATGGAGACACGGGGAAGACAGCCACGTGAAGACGGAAGCAGGGATTGGGGTGAGGGTGCCACAAGCCAAGGAGCACTGGGGCCACCGGAAGCCGGTAGAAACAAGGAAGGATCCTCCCCTGGAGGCTACGGGAGGGGGCGCGACCTTTTTGCTGACACCTTGATTTCCGATTTCTGGGCTCCAGAACCGAGAGGGAATCAAGTTCTGCCATTTTAAGCTCCCCCTGCCCCAGGTTTGTGATCCTCTGTTACAGCAGCTCCAGGAAACTCATAAAAAGAGGGTTGTGGTGAAGCAGGGGGCATGACATGAACTCACTTCCCCCTTTAAAGGACCACTGGCCGCAGGATGGGGTCCAGGGAGCAGAGAGGTGAGCCAGCAGCAGGAGATGAGTGAGGGGCTGAGGCTGTGGTGCAGTGGGGGGCAGCGGTCCATGGGTGCTGCGGTAGGTCGGAGGAGGGCGGGGTCGTGAGGGCTTGATTGTGCAGGGGGCATCAGCCTGGGGAAGGGGACAGCTAGGCATCCCCTTCCATCCAGCCTAAGCATCCAGGGCCTCCCGGGGTGAATGGGAGGAGCCGGCTTAGGGAGGACTTAGGCAGCTTCCAGGCGACACCAGGAATAGAGACCCTGTAAAGTGCATGATGCGGGAGAGCCATGTGCAAGTCCAGGGGTGGTGAGGTGGGGGGCAGCGGTCCTCAAGCAGAGGCGATTCTCCCTCCCCGGTGGAGGTGGGGCCACCTGGGGTGACCTTTTTGGTTGTCACAGCCGTGTGTGTGTGTGTGTGTGTGTAGGATGCCACTGGCATCTCATGGGTAGAAGCCAGGGATGATGCTCAAGACCCCTACAACGTACAGGACGGTCCCCACCACAGAGACTCATCCAGCTCCGAATGCCAAGACCAGGTGGCGCGGTGCAACACACAAACGGCGAGCACAAATGGAGTCACTTCTATATGCTGAAATAGTATGGGCTGCCCCTCAAAGAGATACCTACTCCCCCAGCAGAGAATTATCTGGCCCCAATATCAAGAGTGCTGAAGTAGGGAGATGGGGAGCGTTCAGATCATGGGCTGCCTCGGATGCCAGGTAGGAACCTTGGCTTTGATCCTTGGGGACACAGGCAACCATGGGTGGCTTTTGTGTAGGGAACTGTCCCGGTTGATGCCGACAGCTGTCACCTTCTGGGTTGGCGGCGCTGATCTTTTTTGCTGTCACAAACAATGTCGCCATAAACATTTCATGTCTCTGATTTTTAAAAAAAATTTCCTGTCCCCTCCCTTGCTGACAACCAACACCTTTTATTGTTGCCAGCAGGTGAGTGTTTCATGACTCTCTCCTCTTCTCTTATCTGCCGTTTAAAATTGTCTCAGAGACCAGAACACATAAAATTCAAAGGAGAGCCAATTAGTAAAGTATTTGACCTTATGGTTTATGGGCAAGGGGGATAATTTGTTTTTTTTTTGGCAAGGGGGATATTGATTTCGCATGTTCAGAAGCTTGTTGCTATTACTTATCTCTGGATTTTTAACTAGGCTTCTGATAGTTGTGGTTACTGGAAAAGTAAGTCCAATATATTTATCTCAACCTCAACCTATCTTCCCTTTATTTTATTTTATTTTTATTTTTTGGGGGGGGGAGACTAAAGAAGGACTTGTGGGAAGAAACTTTGTCTAGGTCATCTTTGTGTCCCCCTGGACCTGGTATTCAATAAAGGTTTGCAAAATGAATGAATGAATGAGAGTATTTTAAAAAGGTCAAAATAGGTAAGGCTTGCGAGCAGGTGCAGTTTAGTGGTTGAACACTTACTTCCCATGTATGAGGTCCTGGGTTCAATTCTAAGTACCTCCTTTAAAATTAAAAAAAAAAGGTAGGAATTTTATAGTGGTTCAGTAAACTTTTATTTGGAGAACTCATATTAATGGCAAGTTCTAAAACAGAAAGAAAGACAAAAACAAAAAAATAAAAGAATCTTCCTCAGTTTATGCTTCAGATTTTTTTCACCCAATGTTTTATTGATTTTGATTTCAACTGGATATGACCTGAAAATACATGACCCTGTAAAGTAGACAATATAAAGATAAAAATAACCAAGACAGAGTCATGTCACTGCCATGTACTTTGTACTGGAGGTTCTAGTCGATGCAATAAGACAAGAAAAAGAGATGTAAAGCATAGAACACAAATGGAAAGAAGGAGATGGCATTTGTAAAATCCAGGAGTATCAATGTCTAGAACTAATAACTAATCATAGCAAGATGGCCAAATACAAGACAAGATGTTAAAAAAAAAAAAAATCAACTGCTATTTTATAGACCAGCAGTGACCTCTTATTAGACAAGGCAATTATGAAACATACCATTCACAAGAGCAACAAAAACTTTCAAATACATAGGAATTAGCCCAGTGATTCCTTTCTAGAGAAAACCATAGAGCTTTCCTGAAGATGTGAAGAAAAGGAATCCTGGAGAATGAAATGGCATACCATGTTCATGGATGGCTTCTCCTTTCTAACAAGTTTCCTACATTAAGGGACACTTGGCTTCTTCCTTATTTATAGACATTCCTGTCTGAAACCCTTGACTTTAACGGGATCTGAGCTGTATAAATTACACAGCTGAGCTTCACCCTAAGCAAGGCAAGCTGGCACTTAATGTACATTTTATGTAATTTTACATTTGATGTGGTGACATAATAAAAAATAATGTTGAAAACACAAAAATAAAGAAAAAAAAAACAATGGGAAGCGGCTGTGGCTCAATCAGTAGGGCTCCCGTTTACCATATGGGAGGCCCCGGGTTCGGTTCCCAGGGCCTCCTGGTGAAGGCAAGCCCGCCCGCATGGCGTGGTTAGCTGACCCAGCGAGCACAAGCAGCAAGGGGGGGATAAATGAATAAATAAATAAAATCTTTAAAAAAAACAACAACAACAAAAAAAAAAGAAAAAAACAAAACACAAAAATATTGAGTCAAAAATTCATATACTTAGACTATAAATGTTAAAATGATGATGATGACAATAATAATAATAAAAAATAACACCTAAATGGCTCCTAGTTAAAAAGGAATGTTGTTTGAATGGAACATTCTTAGAGTATCTTCATTATCTTTTTCTCTTGTGCAAAATTGTCCTAACTTAACTTTTTTATTGTTAATTTCAGAAGACGAGTTTTTTTCACTAAGGATAACTTTGGCAGTAGTCTCCTTCCATTTTCTATTCCCACATCAATGAAGGTAATTATTTTACTTAAGAAGGATGCTTAAAATAAGTATATTCAGTGGTAGATATGATTTGGAAATACCAAACTAATATCTGTTTTTGTGAACTTGGGGGTTTACTTTAAAATGTACTCCTTAAAGATGCTAAAAGAACTTTCTAAGCCAAAAGAAAGGTTGCTTTCATTCTGCCCTGACTCTCCCAGATAGGTTTTTCTTTCCAAAAAAGGAAATGGAATTATTGCAAGTGCCTCTTACATTGGTCTTGTGTATGAGAAGACTGATCGGACAGCAACCAACTTTACATATCAAAATTTCAGGCCCTCTCTGAATTGCCCTACATCAAAACAGAAAATCCTTCACTCTTAGCTTGAGAAATTCTACCACCTAGCACCTATACTCAAGAAGGTTTTTCCATCTATTAAAGTACCAGTATTTCTCCTAGAAGCCACACATTAAATTTTCAGCTACACTCTCCACTTGCCATGTATACTTTAGGCTTTGCTCTCAGAGAAGGTTTTGATAAAGAGATGGAGTGACTTTGGGTAACGGAGGGCATCAAAGACCTATTTCAACTTCCCCGTTTTCGCTTGTAGCAGGCCCCGAGATGCATCATTCCCAATATCTAGGAACTCACCCAAAACTGCCAGTATAAACATTTTCTGATGTGTGTCTAGAAGTCTTGCTTTCTGAATTGATGTCGGAAAAGATATCCTGCAGTTATTGACGGCGTACGTATTGTTATTTTCAGGTTGGTGTGCCAAAAGTAACATCAGCGCTTTTTGCCGGCTCGGTATTGCTGCTGGTAATAAATCAAAAAGTCTATATTTACAATTATGAGGCCAAGTCCTGGAACACATCTCTAGGTACATGTATTTTTTTTTTTAAAATATTATCTATGAATGTCGCCAACATCATGGAAGAGTTTATTTATTTTGGAAGCATGATGACTCCTGCCTGGATGTTGGGATTTGTACTTAGAAGGGATTTGGATGCCTGGGGGAGGGTCGCGGCAGTGTCAAGAATTACTTTCAGGCATCTGGTGGCAGATCTGGGGGGTGGTAATCTTTAGCCCCTAATATTTCCCATCAAGGACAGGTAACAGCAGAGAAAGCGAGCTTTAATAAAAGTGAGAAAGGAGAGAGGCTTGGCGCAAGAGGCAGGGAGACAGGCTCAAGGGTGAAGGTGAGGGAGATAAGAGCTTTAGAAAAGAAGAGGGCCTTGTCTTCTCCTGAAAAGGGGAAGAAGGGAGAGAGCATTGCTACTCATTACAGGAAGGAAGGAGTAAGTACGGGGTTTCCCACCTCAGCACCGTTGATATTTGGGGTACAGGGTTTCCCACCTCAGCACTGTTGATATTTGGGGTACAGGGTTTCCCACCTCAGCACTGTTGATATTTGGGGTACAGGGTTTCCCCCTCAGCACTATTGATATTTGGGGTACAGGGTTTCCCACCTCAGCACTGTTGATATTTGGGGTACAGGGTTTCCCCCTCAGCACTATTGATATTTGGGGTACAGGGTTTCCCACCTCAGCACTGTTGATATTTGGGGTACAGAGTTTCCCACCTCAGCACTGTTGATATTTGGGGTACAGGGTTTCCCTCATCAGAGCTATTGATATTTGGGGTACAGGGTTTCCCACCTCAGCACCGTTGATATTTGGGGTACAGGGTTTCCCACCTCAGAGCTATTGATATTT
>JAKSZT010054196.1:1986962-2059890 GCA_026826555.1 Tolypeutes matacus
AAACCCCAGCCTCAAACACCCCCACCCCCCTGATCCTTACACATTCTGGAATGATTCAGGGCATCAACTTTTGTGCTCTTCAACAGGATTTCTTTGCTGCTAAGTTGTTGTCCCTTTGCCATTTTGCTTGATGCGCTTTGAAGAACTAGTTCAGTTGGAAACACAAAAGCCACCAAAACCATTTTTTTTCCCCACGCACAGCTGGGAAGTTTTTTGTTGTTTTTTGTGGGATTTTTTTGGGCTAGGAAGTTTTGAGGCAAAGAGTGCAACAAGTTGTAGGGTCATCTGACATTTTGTCTTTTTAATTTTGCAACTTTTGTTGTTTTTTTTTTAAAGATTTATTTATTTACTTTATTTTTCTTTATTTATCCCCCTCCCTCCCCCAGATGGTTCTCTCATCTGTCTGCTCATTGTTTGCTCGCCTTCTCCAGGAGGCACCGGGAACCAAACCCGGGACCTCCCACGTGAGAGGCGAGTGCCCAACGGCCTGAGCCACATCTGCTCCCTGCGGGCTGCGGCGTCTGCAGCTTGTGACATCTGCTCGTTGCAGCGGGTGCAGCGTCTGCTTGTCTTCTTTCAGGAGGCAACGGGATCGAACCTGGGACCTCCCATGTGGTAGGCGGGTGCCCAACTGGTTAAGCCACATCTGTTTCTCTAATTTTGGAACTTTAAAAAATTATTATTTTTATTGTGGCAGCATATCTATGACAGAAGATTTCCCCTTTGAGCAATTTTTTTTTTTTTTTTTTTTTTTACCAGGAAGTCCCAGGGATCGAGCCCAGGTCCCTCCATATGGGAGACGGACACTCAACCATTTGAGCCACATCCGTCCCCCGAGCCATTTTTTTTTTTTTTTTTTTTTACCGGGAGGTCCCGGGGATCGAACCCGGGTCCCTCCATATGGGAGACGGACGCCCAACCAGTTGAGCCACATCCAACCCCCCATTTTTAAATATACAGTTTAGTGATCACTTGCAGTGTTGTGCCACCGTCATCACCATCCATTACCCCAACTTTTTCATAGCCCCGAACAGAATCATTCAACTTTTGAAGATAAGGATTTCCTGTGTTGGCTAATCAACTGCATGACAGCTTATTCTCTCTGTCTGTTTGTCTGTTTTAAATTAATTAATAATAATTATATAAATTAATTGAGTAAAGTTAGCTTATATAAATTAATTATGTATAATTAATTTACATTAGCTATATAAGGCAATTGTGTAAAATTAACATATTATAACCACACACACACTAATTGTGTGAAATTTATGCATCATAACCACATGTTAACTGTGTAAAATTGATTTATAATAATGATATACATCACTATTACAAATTAACTTACAATAATTATATAAATCGATTGTGTGAATTAAATTATAATAATTATATAAAATCAATTTGTAATAGTTATATAAGTTAATTGCCTGAAAGTAATTTATGATTATACCAGCAATGACATGTGCTCCTTTAAACTTTTCTTTTCTGACATTACAAGTGGAGTGGAGGTCCCTTTGACCAGACCCCCAAATCCAGGCCCCTTCCTAGCAGCTTAGAGGTAACCACTGTTACGAATTTTTTTTATATAAAAGATTTATTTTTATTTATTTATTTCTCCCCACTCCCTCGTTCTTTGCATTTGCTGGGAGGGAGGCACCTAATCGCTTGAGCCACCTCCGTTCCCTGCTTTGTTGCCTCTCATTATGTTTTTCCTCCTTGTATCTCGTTACATCATCTCATTGCACCAGCTCGCCGTGCCAGCCCATCGCATCAGCTGTCTTGTTCGTCTTCTTTAGGAGGCACCGGGAACCGAACCCAGACCCCCCCATGGGGTAGACGGGAGCTCAATCGCTTGAGCCACATCAGCTTCCCCACTGTTATGAATTTTGTGTGTCTCCTTCCAGCCGGTTGAAAGAGTCACCCATACCTATGAAATACGGATGTGCTGATGATGTATAGGTTTGACCGTATAGTTTGCTTCTTTTCTTTTCTTTTGCACAAATCGTGTCATATCACCATGTGCCTTTCCCCGAGCACATCTAGTTTAGAGATGTGGGATTCAGCAGTTGGAGAGCACCTGCTTCTCTGCAACCAGGTGTCCCCAGGCCATGCAGCGGTCACACTGACCTCTCCCAGAGCTTCTGTCCACCCTCTCCAGATCAGGAAAAGCTCTGATCTTGGAGAACAGCTGTCGATGCCACCAAGTACCATCCCTATCCTCATCTCTTTCCCTGCTTACAGAAGCTCCCAGGCTGCTCTTTTGATTCTAGTTTCTTCTACCAAGCCCAGATTAATTCTTTTATCCTTTTTTTTTTTTTTAATTTAGGTGACAGCTTTATTGAGATCTAATTCGCATACCGCGCAAGTCACCCATTTCAAGTGTAAATTTATTGATTTTTAGTTTAGTCACAGGGTCGTGCCTCTGTCACCACAGTCGGTTTTAGAACATTTTTCATAATTGCCAAAGAAACCCTGTACTGCTTAGCAGCCCCCCCTCCCTTCCCACCGCTCATCTACTGTCCGTCTCTAGGAATTTGCCTGTCCTGGACATTTCATATAAATGGAATCATAGTATATCTGTCCTTTTGTGTCTGGCTTCTTTCACTGAACATCATATTCTCAAGGTTTATCCAAGTGGTCATGTGTATCAGTACTTTGGTACTTTTTTTTACCAAAATAATAATAACAATTCCATTGTATGGATGGGACCCCATTTTGTTTATCTACTCATCTCTTGATGGACATTTGGGTTGTTTCCACCTCCTGGCTATGATGAAGAATCCTGCTGTGAACACTTACTTGAGTACACAAGTTTGTGGGGGGCACATTTCTGATGTGGTTTTTTTTTTTTTTTTTTAGGCGGTACCGGGGATTGAACCCTGGACCTCGTACATGGGAAGCAGGCGCGCTCAACCACTGACCTACATCCGCTCCCCAATGAGAGTTGGTTTTTTCATTCGTTTGTTTTCAGGAGGTACCAGGGATTGAACCCAGTCCTCGTACGTGGGAAGCAGGCACTCAACCACTGAGCTATATCCGCTCCCCATTATGGTTTCTCATGGGAGTGGAATCGCTGGGTCAGATCCTAACTCTGTGTTTAACCTTTTGAGGAACTGCCAGGCTGTTTTCCAAAGAGGCTGCATCATTTTACACCCACCTCCCACCTCCCCGCAGCAGTTGATGAGGTTTCCGAGTTCTCTGCAACCTTGCCAGTCTTTGTTATTGTCTTTCTTCTGTCTTTTTTATTATAACCATCCTAGAGCAGCGGGTCGCAATCTGGGGCAACTTTGCCTCCAGGGGTCGTTTGGCAGTGTTTGGGGACATGTTGCTTTGTCACGACTCGGGGGACAGGAAGCACTGGCATCCAGTGGGTAGAGCCCAGGGATGCTGCTAAACCTTCTACACTGCAGGGACAGGCCCCACCAGGAGGAAGGACCTGGCCGTGACACTGCTGTGGTTAAAAAGTCTCGAGTTAAAGGGGAGCGGATGTAGCTCAGTGACTGAGCATCTGCTTCCCATGTATGAGATCCCAGGTTCAATCCCTGGTACCTCCTAAAAAAAAAAAAAAATCTTGAGTTAAATTAATTCAGTCCTTGCTCTCCCAACCTCCACTTTTCTACATCAGTGCTTTTTTCAAGGTCTGTCTTAAGTCTCACTTTCCTGAATCCTGCCTCAGTTGTCTTTTCAAAAAGAATAAACAGGGAAGCAGATGTGGCTCAAGTGATTGAGCTCCCGCCTACCACATGGGAGGTGCCAGGTTTGGTCCACGGTGCCTCCTAAAGAAGCTGAGCAAGACAGCAAGCTGGTGCAATGGGCTGGCGCAGTGAGCTGATGCAACAAGATGAAGCAACAAAGAGACACAAGGAAGAAAACACAATGAGAGACATAACAAAGCAGGGAGCAGAGGTGGCACAAGCGATCAGGTGCCTCCCTCCCCACATGGGAGGTCCCGGGTTTGGTTCCAGTGCCTCCAAAATAAAAGAAGATGAGCACAGAAAAAAACAGACACAGCAAGCTCAAACAACGATGTGTGTGTGGGGAGAAATAATACAAAAAAAAAAAAAAGAATAAATAAATGCATTGGATTTGGCTGCTCACTTTTAAACTTGCCTGATGTTTCTTGCAACATGGTAGCTACAGAAGATGGAAGCAATCTAAATTTCCACCAGTGGGAGTCTGGTTAAATAAGTTATGGTTTATCAGTACCCTGGGGCCTCAACCAGCCAACTACATTCATGCACATGAAAGGAGCTAGATCATAGAGTGGAAGACAAGATAAACCTGTCATAAAGTTTATAAATTAAGCTGCTTGAAGAGTTCTATGGTGTGCTCTCACATATATAAATGTGCCAGAAAGAATGATGCTCACTTATCTGTTAACTGTTTACCTATGACAGGGGTCAGCACACCATGGCCCGTGGGCCAAATCTGGCCCTCTACCTGTCATTGTAAATAAAGTTTTATTGGCACACACACGTGCCCATTCTTTTTATGCTCGACTATGGCACTTTCTCGGACTTTGAATACCTGCAACAGACACCTTCTGACCTGCAAAGTTAGAAATATTTACCATCCGCCCTTTCCAGAAAAGGTTTGCTGACCCTCATCTCTAGAATGGAATCTGAGGGATTTTTTACTTTGATGCTTTATGTTTTTCTGCCTTGTTTGCCTTTTCTCCATGAATTCTGTTATCAGTATAATCAGAAAACAGCAATTAAGCAATTTTGCTTCAGGGGAAAAATCAAGTGCTTGAGAAACAGAACAAGCAGAGGCAAAATAAGTAAGTAAATAGAGCGCTATTTCTGACCGATAGAAAATAAGCTTTTTCATTTACTCTGCATTATCTCTTTTAAGAATGACCTTTGTCCATTGAAACAGCTGTCATTACAGTTTTTTCCTTTTGCTTTGCTTTTTTTTTTCCCCTAGATGAAAATGAACTGGCAGTTTTATCTAAAGAGAATCATTTTTATTACGGCAGCCTGGGCGTCCTGTCAAGTTCGTTAATCAAAGTAGGTGAAATTTTTTTAAAATAACAACCCAGGCAGCTAAAGCTTCCTGAGCGCTTGAGATCAAGCAGGTGCTGGAGTCAGCTCCTGCTGTGTATTATCTCATTTAACCCCACCAACAATCTTTTTTTTTTTTTAATATACCTTCCCACTCTCCTGTTTTTTTAATTTTATTTATTGTGTACATTTAATAATTGAAAATATAAACAATTAAAAACTAAAAAGTAAACACAGCTGAATAAGTACGTACATTTCCCAATTAAATATACTGGATACATACAACTTTTTTTTTAGTTAAACAACATGGTACGCAATATATTTGAGTCATAGTAACGCATTCATGCAGTATTTCTCCTTTTGTGTCTGGCTTGCTTTGCTTAACATAATGTCCTCCAGGGTCATCCATGTTGTCATATGCTTTACAATTTCATTTCTTCTTACAGCAGCATAATATTCCATCGTGTGAATAGACCACAGTTTGTTTATCCATTCATCTGTTGATGGACACCTGGGTTGTTTCCAGCTTTTGGCAATGGTGAATAATGTGGCTGTGAACATCGGTGTGCAGATGTCTGTTTGTGACACTGCTCTCAGTTCTTCTGGGTATATACCCAGTAGTGGTATTGCAGGGTCACGTGGCAAGTCTATATTCAGCTTCTTTAGGAACTGCCAAACAGTCCTCCATAGTGGTTGTACCATCCTGCATTCCCACCAACAGTGAAGAAGAGTTCCTATCTCTCCACATCCTCTCCAACACTTGTAGTTCTCTGTCTTTTTAATAGTGGCCATTCTGATAGGTGTGAAATGATATCTCATTGTAGTTTTGGTTTGCATTTCCCTAATCAGGAGTGATGTTGAGCAATTCTTCATGTGTTTTTTTGCCATTTGTATTTCTTCTTCAGAGAAATGTCTATTCAAGTCTTTGACCCATTTTTTTTTTTTTTAAGATTTTATTTATTTATTCATTTATCCCCCCCTTGCTGCTTGTGCTCGCTGGGTCAGCCAACCACGCCGTGCGGGCGGGCCCGCCCTCACCAGGAGGCCCCGGGAACCGAACCCGGGGCCTCCCATATGGTAAACGGGAGCCCTACTGATTGAGCCACAGCCGCTTCCCGGACCCATTTTTTAATTGAGAGAGATTGGTCTGTAATTTTCTTTTCTTGCAGAATCTTTATCTGGCTTTGGTATTAAGGTAATGTCGGCTTCATGAAATGTGTTGGGTATTTTCCTTCCTCTTCAATTTTTTGAACGAGTTTAAACAGGCCTGGTTAAACTCTAAATGCTTGGTAGAATTCATCTGTGGGGTGAAGCCTTCTGGTCCTGGACTTTTCTTTGTTGGGAGATTTTTGATGACAGATTCAATCTCCTTAAATGTGATTGGTTTGTTAAATTCTTGTATTTCTTGTAGCATCAGTGTAGGTTGGTTGTGTATTTCTAGGAATTTGTCCATTTCATCTAGGTTGTCTAGTTTGTTGGCATATAGTTTTTCATAATATCCTCTTATGATTCTTTTTATTTCTCTGTGGTGTTTTGTAACTTCCCTCCTTTCATTTCTGATTGTATTTATTTGCATCTTCTCTCTTTTTTTCTTTGTTAGTCTAGCGAGGGGTTTGTCAATTTCATTGATCTTCTCAACGAACCAGCTTTTGGTTTTGTTGATTTTCTCAAATTATTTTTTAATTCTCATTTTCATTTATTTCTGCTCTAATCTTTATTATTTATTTCCTTCTGCTTGCTCTGGGAATGGTTTGCTGTTCTTTTTCTAGTTTCTGTAGGTTGTTCAGTTAAATCTTTGAGTTTAGCTCTTTCTTCTTTTTTGGCATTTAGGGCTATAAATTTCCCTCTCAAGACTGCCTTCGCTGTATGCCATAAGTTTTGATATGTTGTGTTCTCGTTTTCATTTGTCTCAATATATTTCCTGATTTCACTTGCAAGTTCTTCCTTGACCCACTGATTATTTAGGAGTGTGTTGTTCAGCCTCCACACATTTGCGAATTTACTTTTTTCCTGTCTATTATTGATTTCCAGTTTCATTCCATTATGATCTGAGAAGGTGCTTTGTATAATCCCACCAACAGTCTTAAGAAATAGTTCCCCTGTTGTCCCCATTGACATATGGAAAAATGGAGGCACAGAGAAGCTAAGTCCCCTGTCCAAGCTCACGGCCATTATACAGATCTAATTTGTTTTCCATCTGCTCAACAACCCTGTGAAAGAGATAATCTCACCTACCTTTTTACAAGTGAGATAACCGAAGCTCAAGTCTTTGTCTTTCCCAAGGTCACATAACTGGTTAGCAGGTGAGTCAAAAGTGTGCCCCACTTCCTGTTCTAACTCTGACTTCCTGTTCTTCCCGCTAGATCTAAGGCCACTATACTTCCCAAAAGGTGCCTGACAACAGAATAGGGTAGTGTTAGTGGAACACTCTGGGTTTCCAGGAATATGTTAGCAGAATGCTCTGGGTTTCTAGGTTCTTGGCTATGTCGCATAAAGGAATTTAAGGACATGCCATAGGATAGGCAAGGGAATAAGGAGTTTATTAAGATATGAGAAAAGAGATAAGTACACACCCCAGACACGGGTGCAAGCCTGCTACAAGGTGAGACTTGTGTGGAGCCCCAGGTTAGGCCTTTTAAAGACCTTTCCTCCTTCCCTTTCCTAAGGTTGGGGAGAGCCCCAGGTTGTTTGCTATTCTGATTGGTTGCCTTGAGGCCCCTCCCACCTGTCAGCTCTCAGGGGACCAATGAAGAGGTCTTTTGTTTGGAGTTGCTCGGGACCAATGGGGAGGCCTTTTGTTTGGAGTCATCCAGGACCAATGAGGAGGCCTTTTGTTTGGAGTTGCTCGGGACCAATGGGGAGGCCTTTTGTTTGGAGTTGCCCGGGACCAATGGGGAGGCCTTTTGTTTGGAGTCATCCAGGACCAATGAGGAAGCCTTTTGTTTGGAGTCATCTGGGACCAATGGGGAGGCCTCTTTGTAGTTATCCGGGGCTTCTTCTTGAGCCCAGGGTTTCGGGGGTCTTTCCAGCTTTGTTCTTAGTAGCAGCCTTTCCTCACGGGGTTTCCAGGTGGGATGGCCATGTTCTCTGCGCGGTCCTAGCGTGACTCGTCTTCCCTCTTTCCCTGTATTAATCTGCCTCAGCAGGATCGGGTGGGGTACCCAAGAATCATCTCCCAGAAGATGATTCTGACGTCCCGATGGGTGCTGTGCTTCCTGGGGAAAGGTACCACACAGAGCTTGAGTCGGATCTCAGAAGAGGTCCGTGACCTGCAAAGACGGCAGTCCCTATTTCCCATGAGGAAATATTGAGTTTCCACTCCCGGGATTTGAACCCAGGACCTCGTACATGCAAAGCAGGTGCTCAACCACTGAGCTACACGTGCTCCCCGAGTTTCCCCTTTTCATATAACAATCCAGAGGTGAAGAAAGCCAAAAAGTAGCTGACTTGAGCACTGTTCTTGTGGCTTCGTATCTAATCCACCTTCCCCAACATCTAAATAATCAGATAAAACCTTAGTCTTCACAAATAATTGGAGTGATGTGATCTCAGAGGTCATTTCCCCCTTAGCTTTTAGACCAAAATCTCTGGACCCAAGACACAGCCCTGATGTTCAACAACCCAGGGAATCTGGAGATACTGACCCCAGTTCCGGACGCAGACCATCCAGCTTTTGATTTCCAGTTGTGCTCTATGAATATTCAGGAGCTGCTCATGAATCCCACACTCTACGTCGATATTTGCAAAGTACGTGATTATAACTGCTTAGATCATTTTCAAAGTACTTTTTTTTTTTTTCTTTTTACCTTTTATTGTAGTAAAAAGATACAACTCGAAATTTCCCACGTTCACCACTTTTTTTTTTTTTTTTTTTAAGATTTTATTCATTTATTCATTTATCCCCCCCCCCCCTGCTGCCACCACGCCGTGCGGGCGGGCCTGCCTTCACCAGGAGGCCCCGGGAACCGAACCCGGGGCCTCCCACATGGCAAAGGGGAGCCCTACTGATTGAGCCACAGCCGCCTCCCACCACTTTCAAGAGTATGGTTCAATAGTAGTATGGATACACTTTTTTTTTTTTTTTTTTTTTTTTAGGTACCAAGGGCTGGGGATTGAAGTGGGACCTCGTATGTGGGAAGCTGGTGCTCAACCACTGAGCCACATTGGCTCTCCTGAGTTAGTTTTTCGTTTGTTTTGCTAGTTTTTTGTTTGTTTGTTTGTTTTGTTTCTGTTTTTTAGGCGGCACCAGGGAACCGAATCTAGGACCTCCCATGGGAGAAGTAGGGTGCTCACCTGCTTGAGCCACATCTTCTCCTGCACTCATTTCCACCATCCGCCCCCACCAGATGGCTCCCTCACTGTCTGCTCACTGTGTCTGCTGGTTGTCTCTGTTTGTTGTGTCTGCTCATTCACTCATTGTCTGCTCGTCGTCTTTAGGAGGCACTGGGAACCAAACCCGGGACTTCCCATGTGGGAGGTGGATGCCCAATCACTTGAGCCACATCCACTCCCCACATTCCTTTTTTTTTTTTTTTTTAAGATTTATTTATTTCTCCCCACCTCCCTTGTTGTTTTGCGCTCGCTGTCTGCTCTCTGTGTGTTCTTCTGTGTCTGCTTGTCTTCTCTTTAGGCGGCACTGGGAACCAAAAAAATGGAACAATTCTCGAATTTGCGTGTCATCCTTGCGCAGGGGCCGTGCTAATCTTCTCTGTATCGTTCCAATTTTAGTAAATGTGCTGCCGAAGTGAGTACCCCACACTCGTTTTTAAAGACCCACACAAAAGACTCAGAATTGGGCATTTATAATCAGCAACTGCACATGAGAGCACTGAGTAAGGACGCCCAGTTAAATTAGAATTTCAGATAAACAGCGAATGATATTTGAGTATCACTGTGTCCCACTCGATATTTCAGACATACTGTATCTTTAGTTGCTAATTCCAGCAATCCTAACCCCAAGTCACTATAGTTCCAAAGATGGGAATTCTCATCTTGCAAAACTTCATGTCCTTTATATTAAAGAAAAACTTTTTCAAAGTAAAAGGTTAAAGAAAAGTATGTTGCCGGAAGCTGGTTTTCTAGGTTCTTGGCTACCTTGCATAAGGGAATTTAAGGACACGCCATGGGGTAAGCAAACAAGTAAAGAGTTTATTGAGAAAGGAGGAAGAGGGAGAGTACACACTGGAGATTTGAGTGCGGGCATGCTACAGGATGAGATGTGCCACTTGGGGCCCCAAGGTAGGACTTTTGAATGCCCTTCTACCTCCCCTTCCCCATATTAAGGAGGGGATATCAGCTTTTTGCTGTCCTGATTGTTTGCTTTCTTCCTTCACCTGTCAGCTCTCAGGGAACCAATGGGGAAGCCTTTCTGTTTGGAGTTATCCGAGGCTTCTTTTGAGCCTGGGAGTTTCAAATGGGACCTCGTAACCGGGTCTTAGTGGGCTTTTTGGCTATTACAGTTACAGCTTTTCTTTTCAAGCAGCTGCCTTCCTTCAGGGGGTTTCTGGGTGGGGTCTTGAAGCCATGTTTTTTGTTGGGTCTCAGCTGTGATGGTTACAGATTTGTTCTGCCCAGTGCCTTCCCTTGTTTCCTATCACAACTTGCCTCAGTAATACATTTTACATTTCTTGTATCCCAAGCTCTGAAACAGAATAAATCAACCAACTTACAAAAATATACCAGCAAACTATTCAGAAGTATGGAAAGTGATACGGTTATAGGTGCCACTCCCCTTTTCATGGCAGCCTGTGGCCCTTTGTGGCTTCCCAGGGTAATTTACCTCCAAGAGTCTCTGGAGAGGGAGACTTGATTGGGCTCAAGGGATTGAGGCTCAGCTCTGACCCCAGTCAAGCTGCCTGATTAGAAAGGGGGAAATTCTTTAGAAATGTGTATGCATCAATTTGGACTTGTTCTGCAAAGCAATCAGAAATCCAAATCAAAGAGGCTTACGCCAAAAAGGCAATTGTTGACCCACGTACCCAAAAAGTCTAGAGAGGGTAAGCTTTCAGGTAAGGCTTGATCTAGCAAACTGAACTCATGCCACCAAGGACCCAGTTTCTCTCCATCTCCTTGCTCTGCATTTTATGGTGTTTGTGCTCCATCCAATTACCCCTGGGCAGCTCCAGGTTCACATTAAATGGAAGCAAGCTCATGGTCAATGTTATAGATCACACATCTTCACACCACAATGTCCTCAGGAAGAGAAAGAATCTATTCAAGACCCTGCCGAAGCCAAGAAGAATTCACTCCAGCACATGTCTCTCATGGCTCATTGACCCTACGGGGGTGGCACACCCATTCCTGAACTAATCACCGGGGCTGGGGGTGAGCCAGTCACAACCTGCTGCTCAAGACAGAGGTAGGGTCAGTTCTACTAGGTCATATGCCTGAGGGGTGGTCTCCCAAAGGAAACTTGACTTCAGGAAGCAGGACTTGCTAGGCAGAAATAGTACTATGTCTTTCCCAGGCTCCTCCTCAACCCATCTCCCCCAGTCCCCAGCCATCCACATGGTCAAAGGAGCAGGAAATGCCATTTTGAGTCTGTCTTGTCCAGCAGCTTCATCTGACCCTTTAATGCTCCAAAATTCACCAACTCAAAGTTTAGTTCAGCATTGTGCTTGGAGGAGCCCAGGCTAGCTCAGTTTCATGTATCTGCAGGGCCACTTCCCATCTGAGGGCCACAGAAAAATAAAAGAAAGATTTTAGAAAGTCCACTTCCAAATGGTCTTTGGATCAGTGAGATGAGACGGTGGTGGTGATCAATGGTAGGTAGCTTTCTTAGCTTCTTCACTTGATACATAAAATGTCAACCCCCAGCCATGGGGTTTTTACTGAAGCTCCCTGAAACCACATGTCTGGAAATTGCTGGCCAAATGCAAGAGTCGGGGAAACAGAAAGAAGGAAAGAGCAGTAGGAAGACCCTTATGGAAATGTCATGAACTGTTTGGAAGAAGAGCCCTCCACGCCATGGAGGCCGGTGCCCATCCTCCACTGGAGGCACAAGCTGCCTTGGGAGCTGTTCTTTGGCTGTAATTGGAAGCTCCACTTCCCAAAAACGGGGGAGGAAGAGACGGTTGGGCATCGATTTTAGCTACTGATTATTAAATTCGGCTAGCTAAAGTATAACTCTAAGAAGAGCAAAAGTTCGAGCCTGTCCAAGTCAGAAGGAGGCTGGTAGCTGCCATTTTTACTCCACCCCCAGCATGAGGGGAAGCCGGGATGACTGAAAATCACAGTGATGGTAGAGGCCAGTTTCTTTCACCCAGATTGGCCTGCAGACCTAGCCTAGGCTTCAGCCCCAACTTTACCAGGGAGGAAGCTGGCGGGTCCTGTACCAGCCTCTCCAGGTAACTGCAGGTACATTTAGCTGGCACAGACTGAATAATCAGAAGTCTACTGGGGCAACTGCAGTCATCTTGGACCTGCACTGCATAGATTGCTGCCCACACCTGTAGCTCCATCCTTGCCCCAGGCAGGGGACAAAGGGGCGTGAAGCTTCATCAGTCTCTCTGGGCAACTACAGTCTAGGCCTGCATGAGTTGGATTATTCCACACAGCTGTGGCTCTGTCCCTAACCCTGGCAAGGAGAAAGTTGGTAGAAGCTCCATTGGTCCTTGGGGCACTTGAGGACAGCTTGAGCCTCCACAGCTTACAGCACCAATTACATCCTTGGCTCCTATTACACAATCAGCACGGGAGAAAGATCAGGAAGCCCTAAACTAAAGAGAAAAACTGCACCCAGAATAACTGCTCTAATAAGCCAGATGCCAAGACACCAACCAAAAATTACAATCCACACTAAGAAACAGGAAGATATGGCCCAGTAAAAGGAACAAGATAAGCCTCCAGATGACATAAAGGAGTTGAGACAACTCATCATAGATGTTCAAACAAACCTCCTTAATAAACTCTATGAGAAGGCTAAAGAAATTAAGGATCTTAAGAAAACATTGGAGGGGTGGGGTAAAAAAAAAAAAAAAAAGAAAGAAAGAAAACATTGGATGAGCACAAAGAAGAATTTGAAAGCATACATGGAAAAATAGCAGGTCTTATGGGAATAAAAGGTGCAATAAATAAAATTGAAAATACACTGGAATCATATAATAGCAGATTTAAGGAGGCTGAAGAAAGGATTGGTGAGCTTGAAGAAATGGCCTCTGAAAGTGAACCTACAAAAGAACCGATGAAGAAAACATTGGAAAAACTTGAACAAAGTCTCAGGGAACTAAAGGACAGCAAGAGATGTGCAAACATATGTGTCATGGGTGTCCCAAAAGGAGAAGAGAAGGGAGAAGGGGCTAAAGGAATATTTGAAGAAATAATGGTAGAGAATTTCTCAATCCTATTGAAGGACATAAATATCCATGTCCAAGAAGCACGACATACTCACATCCAAAAAATTTGAATAGACCAACTCCGAGACACATACTAATCAAAATGTCAAATACCAAAGACAAAGAGAGAATTCTGAGAACAGCAAGAGAAAAGCAATGCGTAACATATAAGAGATACCCAATAAGATGAAGTGCCAAATTCTCACCAGAATCCATGGAGGCAAGAAGACAGTGGTATGATATATTTAAGATACTGCAAGAGAAAAACTTCCAGCCAAGAATCTTATATCTGGCAAGATTGTCTTTCAAAAATGAGGGCGAGTTTAGAATATTCACAGATAAACAGAAACTGAGAGAGTTTGTAACCAAGAGACCTGTTTTACAGGAAATACTAAAGGGTGTGTTACAGCCTGAAAAGAAAAGACAGGAGAGAGAGGCCTGGAAATGAAGATTATAGCAATAAAAGTAACTAAAAGTGTCAAAAGAGTGGTGAAAACAAAATATGACAGACAAAACCCAAATATTTAGGAATAAAGTTAACCAACAATGTAAAGCACTTGTATTCAGAAAACTACAACTCATTGTTAAAAGAAATTAAAAAAAAAAAAAAAAAAAAAAGACCTAAATAATTGGAAGAACATTCCATGCTCACGGATTGGAAGAGTAAATGTTATTAAGATGTCAATTCTACTCAGATTGATATACAGATTCAATGCAATCCCAATAAATATTCCACCAGCATTTTTAAATAAATGGAATATATGATTATCAAATTTATTTGGAAGGGTAAGTGGTCCTGAATAGCCAGAAACATCTTAAAAAGGAAAAGTGAAGTTAGAGGACTCTTATTTCCGGTCTTTAAGTCATATTACCTAGGTACAGTGGTAAAAACAGCATGGTACTGGCATGAAGACAGACACACAGACCAACAGAACCAAATTCTTGGTTAAAAAACAGACCCTCAGGGGGTCGGATGTGGCTCAACTGGTTGGGCGTCCGTCTCCCATATGGAGGGACCTGGGTTCGATCCCCGGGACCTCCCGGTAAAAAAAAAAAAAAAAAACAGACCCTCACATCTGTGGTCAAGTGATTTTTGACTGGCCTGTCAAACCCACCCAGCTTGGGCAGAACAGTCCATTCAACAAATGGTGCTGAGAAAACTGGATATCCATAGCAAAAGAAGGAAAGGGGACTGCTATCTCAAACCTTATATAAAATTTAACTCAAATTGAATTAAAAACCTAAATATAAAAACAAGAGCCGTAAGCTTCTAGAAGAAAATGTAGGAAAATACCTTCAAGACCTGGTGGTAGGTGGTGGATTCTTAAAGGAGATAAGAGGAGGACTGAGATGGACTACTGATGCTTAATGTAGGTAGAAGTTTTAATTAGCTTTACTGTAAAAGTGTGGAGATGTACAGAGTCAAAGGTAACACGTTATAGTGACTAACAGCTGGTTTATAAATGGGGATGTGGCTGAAAATGGTAGTCTAGGGGTGTAAAAGCCAATTGACAGAAAGCTAGAGAATAATCTAGGTACTGAACAGCACAGTCAACCCAGAGGTGGATGAGAACTTTGGTTGATGGTACAGATCCAAGAGTGTCCTTTGTGAGCTAGAGCAGATGTACATCAGTATTGCAGGGTGGTGGGAATGTGGAGAGGCATGGGAAAAATACAGCTGGAGTGACCTATGGACTGTGGTTAACAGTAATAATGAAATATTCATGCATCTATGGCAAAGATGTACTGTGTTGATAATGGGGCAGTAGGGGAAATGTGTGCCAAATGTATGCTGTGGAACTGGTAATAATCAGATGATATTATCTCATAATCTGTAACAAATGTTCCACCATGGTGTGGTGTGTTGACAGAGGGTTGTTGTTTGGGAATTCTGCCCATATGCATGATTGTTTTGTAAGTTTACAACTTCTGTCATAAAAAATATTTAAAAATAATAACAGGGTGAGTTGGGAGGAAAATACACCAAATGTAAGATAAGGACTAAAATTAGTCGTAAGATTTTGACAATATTCTTTCATAATTTGTAACAAATATCTCATGACAATGCAAGGTGTTGGTGGAGGGTTGATGTATGAGACCCCCGTATGATGTTATGAATGTTTGCTTTGTAAGTTCACAACTTTTACTATACACTTATTGTTTATGTATGTTCATGTATAAATTATATAAAAATAATAATAATAATAGGGTGGGTTGGGGGAATACTTTAGTAGTATTTTGAGGATGCTCTTTAATCATTAGTTAAAAATGTTTAACAATAATGCAAGGTATTGGTGGTAGGGTGAGGTATGAGAGCCCTGTTTGATGTTATGTATGATTGTTTTGTAAGTTCACAACTGTATTAGTCAGGGTTCTCTCGGGAAACAGAATCAACAGGAGATAGCTGTCAATAATATGAGACTTTAAAAGAGTCTCTCACGCAACCGTGGAGATGCACAAGTCCAAGTTCCGCAGGCAGGCTGCAAACCAGGGGCTCCAATGAAAGTCTGATGAAAGGTCCTTGATAAGTTTCTGGGAGAAGTTGGCTGTCCAAAAAGGAGCTGGGAAATTCTCTCTGAATGTTGAAATCACTTCCCCTTTTAAGGCATTCAACTGATTAGATAAAAGCGTCACCCATTTGATGCAATCTCCCTGATTGATGCAGATGTAATCAGCCATCCACGCAGTAAACTCACTGGTGACTGAAGTCCATAAATACTCTTGTATTACAATTAGCCCAGTGCTTGCTGGAACAAACACCTGGACACAATTACCTGGCCAAGTTGACACATTAGCCTAACCATCACAACAACTATTGCCATACACTTATTGTTTATGTATCTTCGTGTATGAGTGATATACTTCAATGAATTAAAAAAAAAACAAAAACCCCTGGACAAAATGGAGCTGATGTAGTTCAGTGGTTTGAGCATTTACTTCCCATGTGTGAGGTCCCAGGTTCAATCCTCAGTACTGCCTAAAAAAAAAAAAACATAAAACCCATGGACAGGGAAGAGGATGTGGCTCAAGCGATTGGGCTCCCATCTACCATATGAGAGGTCCTGGGTTCATTTCCCGGGGCCTCCTGGTGAAAGCAAGCAGGCCCGCATGGCGAGCTGGCCCACGCAGAGAGCTGGCCTGCGCAGAGAGCTGGCACAACAAAAAGAGACAAAAAGGAGAGACAATGAGAGACACAACAAACCAGGGAGCTGAGGTGGCTCACGCAACTGAATGCCTCTCTCCCACATCGGAGGTCCCAGGATCGGTTCCCGGTGCCTCCAAAAGAGAAGACAAGAAGAGAAGACAAACAGACACAGAGAGCACACAGCAAATGGACACAGAGAGCAGACAGTGAGTGCAAAACAACAAGGGGGGGATTAAATAAATAAAAGAAAAAAAACAACCATGGGCAAAAGCTGGAACAAACTGAGCAATAAAAATAAATAACAGGGGAGCAGATGTGGCTCAAGCACTTGGGCGCCCACCTCCCAAATAAGAGGTCCTGGGTTCAGTTCCTGGTGCCTCCTAAAGAAGACAAGGAGACACAATGAGCTAATGCAAAAAGCAGACATAATGCACAGACAAAACGAACAGGGAATGGATGTGGCTAAAGCAACTGGGCCCCTACCTCCCTCATGGGAGGTCCCGGGTTCAGTTTCTGGTGCCTCCTAAAGAAGATGAACAGACACAGCAAGCTGATGCAACGAGCAGACAACAAGCAGACAGTGAGCAGACAACAAGTGGAAACAACCATCAGACAGATGAGGGATCCGTCTTAGGGGGAGGAAATAAATTTAACAAAATAAATAATTAAAAATAAAATAAATACCTAACCAGGGTGCCCCAAAATACATGAGACAAACTCTGGCAAAACTGAAGAGAGAAATAGACATTTATACAATAATCATTGGAGACTTCAACACTCCACTCACATCATTAGATAGAACAATTAGACAGAAGATCAACAGGGAAACAGAGAACTTGAACAATATGATAAACAAGTTAGACCTAACAGACATATACAGAACACTGCATCCAAACTCAGCGGGTTATACATTCTTCTCAAGTGCCCATGGATCTTTCTCCAGGATAGACCACATGTTAGGTCACAATTCAGCTCTCAATAAATATAAAAAGATTGAAATTATACAAAGCACCTTCTCAGATCATAATGGAATGAAACTGGAAGTCAATAATAGACAGGAAAAAAGTAAATTTGCAAATGTGTGGAGGCTAAAAAACACACTCCTAAATATTCAGTGAGTCAAAGAAGAAATTGCAAGTGAAATCAGTAAATATATTGAGACAAATGAAAACGAGAACAATGTATCAAAACTTATGGGATACAGTGAAGGCAGTCTTGAGAGGGAAATGTATAGCCCTAAACTCCTATACTAAAAAGAAGAAAGCTAAACTCAAAGATTTAACTGAACAACTAGAGAAACTAGAAAAAATACAGCAAACTATTCCCAAAGCAAGAAGAAGGAAATAAATAATAAAGATTAGAGCAGAAATAGATGAAAATGAGAACAGAAAAACAGTAGAGAAAATCAACAAAACCAAAAGCTGGTTCTTTGAGAAGATCAATAAAATTGACAAACCCCTCACTAGACTAACAAAGAAAAAAAGAGAGAAGATGCAAATAAATACAATCAGAAATGAAAGGGGGGGAGTTACAAAAGACACCACAGAAATAAAAAGAATCATAACAGGATATTATAAGAAACTATATGCCAACAATCTAGACAACCTAGATGAAATGGACAAATTTCTAGAAACGCACAACCAACCTACAATGATACTACAAGGAATACATGAACTTAACAAACCAATCACAGTTAAGGAGATTGAATCTGTCATCAAAAATCTCCCAGCAAAGAAAAGTCCAGGACAGATGGCTTCACAGAATCCACAGATGAATTCTACCAAGCATTTAGAGTTTAAACAAGCCTGTTTAAACTCTTCCAAAAAATTGAAAAGGAAGGAAAATACCCAACACATTTCATGAAGCCAACATCACCCTAATACCAAAGCCAGATAAAGATTCTGCAAGAAAAGAAAATTACAGACCAATCTCTCTAATGAACATAGATGCAAAAATTCTCAATAAAATACTTGCAAATCAGGGGATGGATGTGGCTCAAATGGTTGGTCATCCATCTCCCATATGGAGGGACCTGGGTTCGATCCCCGGGACCTGCCGGTAAAACAAATAATAATAATTGCAAATCGAATCCAACAGCTTATCAAAAGACTTAGGGGGGCAGATGTGGCTCAAATGGTTAGGTGTCCGTCTTCCATATGGAGGGACCTAGGTTCAATCCCTGGGACCTCCCAGTAAAAAAAAAAAAAGACTTATACATTACAACCAAGTGGAATTTATTCCTGGTAAGCAAGGCTGGTTCAGCATAAGAAAATCAACCAATGTAATACACCACATTAACAAATTGAAGGAAAAAAACCACATGGTCATCTCAATCGATGCAGAAAAGGCATTCGACAAAATCCAGCATCCTTTTTTGATAAAAACACTTCAAAAGATAGGAATAGAAGGAAAATTCCTCAATATAATAAAAGGCATATATGAAAAACCCACAGCCAACATCATACTCAAAGGGGAAAGGTTGAAAGCTTTCCCTCTAAGATCAGCAACAAGACAAGGATGCCCACTGTCACCACTGTTATTCAATATTGTACTAGAAGTTCTAGCTAGGGCAATTAGACAAGAAAAAAAAATTAAAGGCATCCAAATAGGAAAAGAGGAAGTAAAACTCTCACTGCTTATGGATGACATGATCCTGTACTTAGAAAATCCTGAAGTATCCATGACAAAGATAGTTGAACTAATAAATGAGTTCAGCAAAGTGGCAGGATACAAGATCAACACGCAAAAGTCAGTAATGTTTTAGTACACTAGTACTGAACAACCTGAGGAAGAAATCAGGGGGAAAATTCCATTTTCAATAGCAACAAAAAGATTCAAATACCTAGGAGTTAATTTAACCAAAGATGCACAGGACCTATATGCAGAAAACTACAAAACAATGCTAAAAGAAATTTAAAAAGACCTAAAGAAATGGAAAGACATTCCATGTTCATGGATTGGAAGAATAAATATCGTGAAGATGTCAGTCTTACCCAAACTGATTTATAGATTCAATGCAATACCAATCAATATCCCAACAGCTTACTTTACAGAATTAGAGAAGGCAATTACCAAATTCATCTGGAAGGGTAAGTGTATCCGAATAGCCAAAAGCATTCTCAAAAAGAAGAGCAACGTGGAAGGAATTTTACTGCCTGACCTTGAAACGTATTATGAAGCTACAGTGGTCAAAACAGCATGGTACTAGCATAAAGATAGACCCATCGATCAGTGGAATAGAATTGAGAACCCAGAAATAAACCCTCACCTATACAGTCAACCAGTTTTTAACAAACCTACCAAATCCATGTTAATGGGACAAAACAGTCTCTTCGACAAATGGTATTGAGAGAACTGGATATCTATAACCAAAAGGATGAAAGAGGACCCCTATCTCACCCCTTATACAAGAATCAACTCAAAATGGACCAAAGATCTAAATATAAAAGCCAGGACCATAAAACTAGTAGAAGAAAATGTAGGGAAACATTTTCAAGACCTTGTAGTAGGTGGTGGTTTCTTGGACCCTACACACAGAGCACATGCAACAAAAGAAAAAAATAGATAAATGGGACCTCCTCAAAATTAAACACTTTTGCACCTCACAGGACTTTGTCAAAAGAGTGAAAAAGCAGCCAACTCAATGGAAAAAATGTTTGGAAATCACATATCTGATAAAGGTTTAATATCCAGGATATATAAAGAGATGTTACAACTCAACAATAAAAAGACAAAGGACCCAATAAAAAAATGGGCAAAGACTTGAATAGACATTTGTCCAAAGAAGAAATACAAATGGCAAAAAGACACATGAAGAAATGCTCAACATCACTCATGATTAGGGAAATGCAAATCAAAACTACAATGAGATATCATTTCACATCTATCAGAATGGCCACTATTAAAAAGACAGAGAATGCGAATATTCTCGCTGTCTTGATTCTGTGATCATCAGGATAGGCTAAACATTCACTATATTAAAAACCATGCATGTGTCTCCAGACCTAGTTTTTCTCCCTAGGTCTGGTCTTTATTTTTTTGTTTGTTTGTTTGTTTGTTTGTTTGTTTGTTTGTTTTTTACCGGGAGGTACCGGGGATCGAACCCCAGTCTCTCCATATGGTAGACGGATGCCGAACCTTTTGAGCCACATCCGTTTCCCAGGTCTGGTCTTTAGAATGCTAGTTATAAACTAAGCCTGATTTATTATATGACCATCCTGTACGGGAAAAGACTGTAACTTTGGGTATCTTTGGTCAACCTTAAGAGATATAGCAGGGGGACAGATGTGGCTCGGGTGGTTGGGCGTCCATCTCCCGTATGGAGGGACATCCTGGTGAAAATCAAAAAAAGAAAAATATAAAAGGCACATGGGCCACCAGGCCCCGTGCATGGGTGTGCTGCCAGACCCCGCGAGCAGGTGAGCCGCCAGGCCCCATGTGCAGGTGTGCCGTCAGGACCCACAAGCCACGCAGCAAGTTGGTGGCATAACAATAGAGTGACACATGGAAAGCCAAGATGAGATGCACCGAAAACCCAGGAACTAAGGTGGTACAGGTGGTAGGACGCCTCTCTCCCACATCAGAGATTCTGAGGATCGAATCCCAGTGAAGACAGAAAGAGAAGGAAGAGAAGAGAGGGCAGGAAATGGACACAGAGTTGCCCAGTGAATGGACAGAGAAACAGCAAAAATGGGGGGGGCAGTTAAAAATGGATAAAAGTAAATAAATAAATAAATCCTTAAAAAAATGTAAAAACAAAAACAGAGAACTACAAGTGTTGGAGAGGATGTGGAGAAGCAGGAACACTTATTCACTGTTGGTGGAAATGCAGAATGGTACAGCTACTGTGGAGGACTGTTTGGAAATTTCTAAAGAAGTTGAATCTTGGGGTCGGATGTGGCTCAACTGGTTGGGCGTCCGTCTCCCATATGGAGGGAACCGGGTTCGATCCCCAGGACCTCCCGGTAAAAAAAAAAAAAAAAAGAAGTTGAATCTAGACTTGCTACATGTCCCGTCAATACCACTACTGGGTATATACCCAGAAGAACTGAGAGCAGTGACACGAACAGACATCTGCACACCTATGTTCATAGCCACATTATTCACCATTGCCAAAAGCTGGAAACAACCCAGGTGTCCATCAACAGAAAAATGGATAAACAAACTGTGGTCTATCCACACGATGGAATATTATGTAGCTGTAAAAAGAAATGAAGTCATAAAGCATATGACAACATAGATGAACCTGGAGGACATCATGTTGAGTGAAGCAAGCCAGACACAAAAGGACAAATACTGTATGAATGCGTTACTATGAACCAAATATATTGTATAACATATTGTTTGATTTAAAAAAATTATATGTATCCAGTAAAATAAATAAATAAATAAATAAATAAATAAATAAATAAATAAATAAATAAATAACATAGTATTGGATAATAACTCAAAGTATAAAATAAAGGTACATGAGTCCATCGAGATATAAATAAATGATGGAATAAATAAAGGAATGCGGGAGAAGAGGCATATATATCTCCCTTACAGAAGAATTCCAAATCATACAAGTACGTACTCTCCTCTCTAGGAGGTGAAAATTATTCCCTCCTGCTTGAATGTGGACTGGATTTGGTGACTTGCTTCCAAAGAACAGAGTACAGAAAGGGAAAGAAATAGCAACTTTATAGTGAAGAAACCTGGCAGATCTCACCCAAATGATATCCAATCCCAATTAATATCACCAGTGATGTCACATTGATTGCATGCTCCCTGGATATGGTGTGGTGGAAAGGGCACTTAACCTTTGTGTGCTTCCTCTCCTAAACCCACAGCCCAAGTCTAACCATGAGAAAACATGGAGCAAATCCCAACTGAGAGATATCCTACAAAATATCTGACCTGTACTCTTCAAAACAGTCAAGGTCGTGAAAAACAAGGAAAGGCAGAGGAAGAGACACTGATCAAAGGAAGCCACAGACAGATGATGACTGATGACTCTGCGGTATTCTGGATGGATTCCTGGAACAGGAAGATGACATTAGCAAGACAACCAATGAAATCCAAATCAAGCCTGTAGTTGAATAAATATTAATCAATTAACAAATGTTAATCCTTTTTAAAATTTTTTCACAAATGTATCATGATTATTTAAGATGTGAATATCAGGGGAATCTGAGTAAAGGGTATATGGTCACTCTCAGTATTTTAGCAATTTTCTCTAAGCCTGAAATGACTTCAAATTTTAAAAATTTTAAGAGAGGGGAAAAAAGAAATGAAGAGATTAAAGGGATTCAAGAGATGGCAAATAATGAAGAAGGGGAAAGAAGATCCAACATATATAGAGGAATTCCCAAAGAAGAAAAATCAAAACAAGGGAACATAGAACATGCATTAATATTTTAAAAAACTACAATTCAAGAAAAGTTCCCTGAAATAAAAGACTAGAAACTATTGAAAGAGCACACTGTGTACCTGAGAATATCAACCTAGAATGACCAATACTAAGACATATTTTAGTAAAGGAGCTAGATTTTAAGGATAATGGAAACTTCCTTTGGGCATCTAGGCAAGAAACTCCTGTGACTTATACAAGAGGTGAAAAGAGGTTTTCATCAGACTTTTGGACAGCAATTCTTTACCCCAGAAGGAAATGGAGTCAAGTATTTAAGATACTTAGAGAAAGAAAATGTCAGCCATGGATTTTATATCCAACACAACTGACCTTTAAGCATGAAGGGCCAGATAGATTTTTTTTTTTAAACTTTATTTTGTATATTTAATAACTGAAAATATAAACAATTAAAAACACAGATGAATACATACATTTCTCAATTAAATGTACTAGATAAATATAATTTTTAAAAATTAAACAATATATTACACAATATATTTGGTTCATACTAACACATTCATACAGTATTTGTCCTTTTGTGTCTGGCTTGCTTCACTCAACATAATGTCCTCCAGGGTCATCCATGTTGCCATATGCTTTACGACTTCATTTCTTCTTACAGCTGCATAATATTCCACGTGTGACTAGACCACAGTTTGTTTATCCATTCATCTGTTGATGGACACCTGGGTTGTTTCCAGCTTTTGGCAATGGTGAATAATGTGGCTATGAACATCGTTGTGCAGTAGATTGTTATCAACATGTAAGAACTCAAGGAATGTTGTTCTCATGAGCTCTTTGTAAGGAATCTATTAAACTATCATCTTCAGACAATCAAAATGACTAAAGAGATAGACATAAGAACTGATGGCCGGTGTTTTCTGTGTGTTGTATTTATATATTTACCTGTAGAACTATGACTAAATGAGGATTCAAATTTCTGTATGATCTGACAGTATAGATTTAGTTTAACTCTTAAAAAATGGGGGAAGACTGGTGATCACATATGCAAAATCAATTTTTAAAAATTTTGTTTATTTTTACAAGCACCCCTCCCTTCATACCTCTAGTAACCTCTGATCTACTTTCTATCCCAAGAATTTGCTATTTCTAGTCATCTCTTCTAAGTGATAGCATATATTTGTCCTTGTGTGCCTTGCTATTTCACTGAGCAAATGTTTTCAAGATTCTTCCATGTTGTAGCATGGCTCATGACTCCCTCCCTTCCTTCCTTCCTTCCTCCCATCCTCCCTCCTCCCTCCCTCCTTTCTTTTTTTTTTTTTTTTTTAAGATTTATTCTATTTATTTATTTCCTCCCCTTTGTTGTTTGCAGTTGCTGTCTGCTCACTGTGTCCATTTGTTGTGTGTTTTCTGCATCTGCTCATCTTCTCTTTAGGAGACACCAGGAACTGAACCTGGGATCTCCCATATGGGAGAGAGGTGCTCAATTGCTTGAGCCACCTCCACTCCCTGGTTTGTTGTATTTCTCATTGTCTTTCCTCTTGTGTCTCTTTGTTGTGTCATCTTGTGGCGTCAGCTCGCCATGTCTGCCTGTCACACCCACTCGCCTTCTCCAGGAGAAACCGGGAACCAAACCGGGGACCTCCCATGTGGTAGGCAGGAACCCAATTGCTTGAGCCACCTCTGCTTCCCTCCCTTCCTTTTTCTTAAAGCAGTTTTATTCACACACCATACAATCCCTCTCCATGCTTTCCTATGATCAAACAATATTCTGTGTATGGACCACATTTTGTTTATCCATTCATCTGTTGATGGGCACTTCAGTTGTTTCCATCTTTGGCTATTGTGAATAATGCTACCATAAACATGGGTATACAAGTATCTGTTAGAGACCCAGTTTTCACTTTCTTTGGATATATAGCTAGAAGTGGAATTGCCAGGTCATATGGTAATTCTATATTTAAATTTATGAGGCACTGCCATATTGCTTTCCAGAGTGCCTGCACCATTTTACATTCCCATCAACAATGCACTAGAGTTCCAATTTCTCTGCATCCTCTCCAATACTCCTTTTCTTTCTTTTTTTTTTTTATAATAATATTCATCTTGTGGGTGTGAACTGACATCTCATTGTGGTTTTTTATTTTCCTCTCCCTAATGGCTAATAATGTTGAGCATTTTTTCACATGTCTGGTGGCCATTTGTTTATCTTCTTTGGAGAAATGTCTGTTCAAGTTCTTTGCCCATTTTTTTTTTTTCTGGACACTATAGGATTTTTTTTTTTTACCTTATTTTGTACATTTAATAATTGAAAATATAAACAATTAAAAACTAAAATGTAAACACAGATGAATAAATATATACATTTCTCAATTAAATGTAATGGATACATATAAATTTTTTTTTTGATCAAACAATATGTTATACAATATATTTGGTTCATAGTAACGCATTCATACAGTATTTATCCTTTTGTGTCTGGCTTGATTCGCCCAACATAATGTCCTCTAGGTTCATCCATGTTGCCATATGCTTTATGACTTCATTTCTTCTTACAGTTGCGTAATATTCCATCGTGTGAATAGACCACAGTTTGTTTATCCATTCATCTGTTGATGGACACCTGGGTTGTTTCCAACTTTTGGCAATGGTGAATAAGGCTGCTATGAACATCGGGGTGCAGATGTCTGTTCGTGTCACTGCTCTCAGTTCTTCTGGGCATATACCCAGTAGTGGTATTGCAGGGTCACGTGGCAAGTCTATACTCAACTTCTTTAGGAACTGCTAAACAGTCCTCCATAGTGGTTGTACCATCCTGCATTCCCACCAATAGTGAAGAAGTGTTCCTATCTCTCCACATCCTCTCCAACACTTGTAGTTCTCTGTCTTTTTAATAGTGGCCATTCTGATAGGTGTGAAATGATATCTCATTATAGCTTTGATTTGCATTTCCCTAATCATGAGTGATGTTGAGCATTTCTTCGTGTGTTTTTTGCCATTTGTATTTCTTCTTTGGAGAAATGTCTATTCAAGTCGTTTGCCCATTTTTAAATTGGGTCATTTGTCTTTTTATTGTTGAGTTGTAACATCTCTTTATATATCCTGGATATTAAACCGTTATCAGATACGTGATTTCCAAATATTTTTTCCCATTGAGTTGGCTGCCTTTTCACCTTTTTAACAAAGTTCTTTGCCCATTTTTTAATTGGAAAAACAATTTTTATATACTGTTTTCAGCATTCATAATCAATGAGGGTAGTTTTAGTAGCATTATTCTGAGACTAGTATGTCTCTCACGTGGGATAAAGCAAGTGAGTAATTTTGGGACCGTCTAACTCCATCATCTCCTGTGTCCTTGAGAAGCGGGCTTCTTGGCAAGGAAGAAGGGAGATGCAGATATACTACAACAAAGGTTAAATAAACGCCCTGTGGCTCTCAATTAGAATTGGGAATAGCAGCATAAATGCACGAGGCATTTTATCTCTAAGTATACATGTGGGTCTGTGTGTGTCTCTTCTCCGGAAAGGCCTAGAAACAATGACCGATCCAGTCGCCATCAGTATCCTGAACACCATCACGATCCTTTAATTTCCCGTTAAAGAAAACCAAGAGCTCTTGGAGAAGTGGCTGATTCCCGGTCTGGAGTGGGAAAACGTACAAGATCAGGTAGACCGTTTTGAGATATCACAGGCAGGGACGCTATCGAAGGCTGCTGGGTCATGTTGGAAAGACTTAGGGCTCCACCTGAAGAGGCCCACTGGCCACAGGTGCAGCAATCTGAGCTTTGGTAAGGATGAGGATGCCGGTGGGTTGTAATCTATGAGGCCACGATGATACATTCCGAAAATTTTACTATGGTAGCGTATATATATATATTTAGATGATATATATAGCGTATATATATATATATAACATAAAATTTGTCACTGTGATCATTTTAAATGTACAATTCAGTGGCATTAATTACATTCACAGTGTGTATAATCGTC
Source organism: Tolypeutes matacus (assembly GCA_026826555.1). NCBI lineage: Eukaryota > Metazoa > Chordata > Mammalia > Cingulata > Chlamyphoridae > Tolypeutes > Tolypeutes matacus. The sequence goes on from JAKSZT010054196.1 coordinate 2,013,785, forward strand.
ACCACCATTCATTACCAAAATTTTTACATCACCCCAAGCAGAAACTCTGTACCCTTGCAAGCAATAATTCCCCCATTCTGCCTCATTCCATCCCCTGGTAACCTCTACTTCCTGTCTCTATGAATTTGCTTATTTTATTTTATTTATTTATTTTTTTGAAAGATTTTATTTATTCATTTATCCCCCCCTTGCTGCTTGTGCTTGCTGGGTCAGCTAACCACGCCGTGCGGGCGGGCTTGCCTTCACCAGGAGGCCCTGGGAACCGAACCCGGGGCCTCCCATATGGTAAATGGGAGCCCTACTGATTGAGCCACAGCCGCTTCCCTTGCTTATTTTAGATATTTCTTTTTTTGTTGTTATTTATTTATTTATTTTAAGATACTTAGACTATACAAATGTCACATGAAAAATATAGGGGATTCCCATATGCCCCACTCCCCACACCTCCCGCATTTCCCCACATCAACAACATCCTTCATTAGTGATGCACATTCTTTGCAATTGATGAACACATTTTGGAGCCTTGCCACTAAGCGTGGGTTACAGTTTACACTGAGGTTTACACTCTCTCCCACCGAATTCTGCAGGTGCAAGATATATAATGGCCTGTATCTGTCATTGCAATGTCATTCAGGACAATTCCCAATCTAGATATTTCATATAAGTGGAATCATAGAATATTTGCTCTTTTTTGTCTGGCTTCTTTCACTTAGCATAATATTTTCAAGGTTTATCTAAGTTTTATCACTTCATTCCTTTTCTTTTTTTATTTGCTTTTTCTGTGAAGTACCAGAACTGGTGATTGAACCCAGGATCTTGTATGTGGGAAGCCAGCACTGAACCACTGCGCTACACCCGCTCTCCCTGCATTCCTTTTTTACAGCTAAATACTATTCCATTATATGGCTATACCACATTTTGTTTATCCATTCATCTGTTGATGGACCCTTGCGTCATAATGAAAAATATATTTTTTTCTTTTAGGAGGTGCTGGGGATTGAACCTGGGACCTCATACATGCGAGGCAGGTATTCAACCACTGAGCTCCACCTGCTCCACGTAATGATATTTAAAAAAAAAAAAAAAAGGCACAACTAATTTCTCACCTTCCCAGGATGACAGGAAATCAATTCATTGTCTTGAAAACTAAGTAAATAAAAGGAAAGAACCAGGCGTTTGTCCTGAACTGTGCTGGGTGAGCAAATAGTAGTCGAGGGAAAGCATCTTCTTTGACAACTGTATCAGTCAGCCAAAGGGGTGCTAATGTGAAATACCAAAAATGGGTTGGTCTTTATAGAGGGTATTTATTTGGGGTAGAAGTCCACAGATACCAGGCCATAAAGCTTAAGTTTCTTCTCTCACCACAGTCTATTGCCACGTGTTAGAGCAAGACAGCTGATGGCATTTGCCAGGGTTCAGGCTTCTTGGGTTCCTCTCTTCCCGGGGCTGCGTTTCTCTCCGGGCTTAGCATCTCTGGTTCCTCCACAAGGTCAACTCTAGATGATCAGGCGGACGGCTCACTTCTCTTCTCCTGGGGTCTTCTCTCCAACATCAAAACTCCAACATCAAAACTGCTTCTCAAAAACTGCTGCAACTCTGTTCTTTGTTATGCCTTTTATATTTTCTTCCCCCACCCACCAAGGAGTGGGGCTCAACGCCCTACTGATGTGGCCCAGTCAACGCCCTAATCATAACTTAATCATGCCCAGATTAAGAAACCAGTTTACAAGCATGATCCAATTATGTTTTTGGAATTCATAATTACATCAAACTGCCCAACGGCTACAACAACTATTCCCGCTAATCCATGAAAAAAAAATGGTAGACTATCACCACCTGGCAACCACCAGTGGATTAATGGATGTAGGCTTTGAGCATCCTTGGCCAATAATAAAAAAAAAAAGAGAGAGACAACCAGACATTACATGCTCCTGGCAAAAGATCGCACCATCGCTTGCGCAAAGTCGAGTCCGGTGGAGCCTCTGTATCCAGCTTGCTGGAAATCCCAAGGACGGAGGAATGCCTTGAACTGCGCCAGGAAAATCCAGATCATCCTACAGCCCAAACAGCCTGGATTGCTCAAAGGGAAAGAAAGCGAAGGAAGGGAGAACCTCCCAAGAGACGTAAAAGGCATAATTTCCGAACACGAGTCGACACTAAGCTTTATCATCTCGGAATGCATGTGGGGACAGTAACGCTAAAAAGAAATGCAAGAGAGCAATTACTGTAAAATTGGGGTGCTCCTGGAGGGAGGGAGGCGGTGCAGAGTTTCTGGAAAAGGGCAAGTCCAGAAATTGCTGGGCCAGCAAGACTAGAGAGTTCCATCCGTAGGGACCACTTCTCACCTACTTGCTCTTTCTTTGGGGAGCCAGGAGTTGGTCTAGTTTTTTTCCATCCTTTCTAACTAGGTAGAACTTCTACAAGGAGAATTTGAGGACAAAATGTATACCATTGACATGAACAGTAAATTGGAGCTGTCGGCTCTTATGATCCCCCGGCCAGGCACGTCACCAATTCCTATTGTAAGTACATCTCCTGGTCTGTTTGACAAGAGCTTCTGACATCCAGCATTCTGCAACCCCCTCGGCTCCTTCCAAGGCTCCGGGAATTCCTCAACCTTATCCCAAGGGAAGAACACTCAACGTGCCTCATCAACCCTGTTCTCTCTGTGTTTTTCTCCCCAGCTGGCCTCTAAGTTTCTGGGCTGGGATGGAGGTCTGGTTGTCCATCTGTTTGCCTGCCCACCTCCCTCTTTTTTTTTTTTTTTTAAATTATGGAACCATCTATATATAGCATCAAATTTGTCCTTGTCATCCTTTTCTTTTCCTTTTTTCTTTTTTAGGAAGTACTGGGGGCTGGGGAGGGGGGGACGGATGTGGCTCAACTTGTTGGGCGTCCGTCTCCCATATGGAGGGACCTGGGTTCCATCCCCAGGACCTCCCGGTTAAAAAAAAAAAAGGAAGTACCGGGGATTGAACCTGGGACCTTGTACATGCAAAGCAGGCACTCAACCACTGAGCTACACCCACTCCCCTGTAATCATTTTTTTTAGATTTATTTTTATTTATTTATTTCTCCCCCTCCCCTTCTTTGCACTCGCAGTCTGCTCTCCGTGTCCTTTCGTTGTGTGCTCGTCTTCTTTATAGAAGGCACTGGGACGCAAACCCGTGATCTCCCATATCGGACGAAGGCGCCCAACGGCTTGAGCCACTTCTGCTCCCTGCCTGTTGTGTCTCTCATTGTGTTTCCTCATTGTGTCTCTTCATTGCGTCATCTTGTTGCATCAGCTTGCTGCACCAGCCCATTGTGTCAGCTCGCTGTCTTTCTCCTCTTCTTTAGGAGGCACGAGGAACCGAACCCGGGACCTCCCATGTGGTAGGCAGGCGCCCAACTGCTTGAGCCACATCCGCTTCCCTGTGATCGTTTTTAAGTGAACAATTCAGTGACATTAATTACGTTCACAATGTTGTACAACCATCACGACTGTCTATTTCCAAAACTTTTCCATCACCCCAAACAAAAACTCTGCCCCTGTTAGGCAACAACTCCCCTTTTCCCCCTCTGCGGGCCCCTGGTAGCCTCTAATCCACTTTCTGTCTTTACTATTTTGCCTATTGTAGATTCCTCATATAAGTGGACTCATACAATAGCTGTCCTTTTGTGTCTGCCTTATTTCACTTACATGACGTCTTCGAGGTTCATCCGCATTGTAGCTTGTTTCAGCACCTCACTTCTTTTTACGGCCAAATAAAATTCCATGGCGTGGATGGACCATATTTTGGGGATCCATTCATCTGTCGATGGACACTTGGCTCGTTTCCACCTTTTGGCAATCGTGAATCATGCTGTGATGGACGTCAGTGCACACGTATCTGTCCGAGCCCCTGCTTTGGGTGCTTCTGTGTCTATACCGAGGAGTAAAGGGATTCCTGGGTCACGTAACTCTGGGTTCAGCTTTCTAAGGAGCCGCCAAGCCCGGCCTCCTTTGGTGCTGCCTGGTCTCCCACCTTCTCCTGAGCTGCCCCGTATCCTTTGCCTAAATTCTTATTCTTGGCTCAGCCAGAGCAGGCTTCTGTTAAGAAGCCCCAACTGCTTGAGCAACGGTGGGGGTTCCCAGACCTAAACCCAGGAGTCTGAGCCTAAATAATCAAACTGAATACAGGGTGGTGGGAAGCATCTCGAAATAAGAGGGACACACAGACAGGCCCAGACGCCGGGGGCCCTCTCCTCTCTGCCCCCTCTGCACGCCGGCCCTCGGGCCTCTCCCGGCCCCGCTGCTCCAGGAGGCTGCCCAGTGGGGGGCAGAGACCACGTCCCAGGAAGGAGGGTGGGATGGGACTGGCAGCTGCGTTTGCAGAGCAAGCCCAGTTTTTAGCAGGCAGGCGTGTCGGGGCGTCCCCTGTGGGCATCTGGCACCCCTTCCCGCCTGCCTGCCCCGGCCAGCCATGCATCTCCTGTCCCCCCTTCTTTCCCCCCAGGTGACGGTGAGCAACCCCCACTCCCTGGGGCTGCAGGTGGTCACGTACGAGGACGGCTACACCTACGATGGCAACACCAAGCACAGACTGGTGAGCCGGCCCCGGCCCCCGTCCCAAAGGGGACCACGCGGAGGGCGACCCCTCGACCTGGACCACGCCCCCCCTCCCTCGCTCATACCCAATCCAGAGTAAGCGCCTGCGGGACTTGGAGTGGGCCCAGCTCCCACTCCTCCCACCCCCACCCTGTCCATCCAGCGGGAGGACAGGCAGGAAAGCACGACCGAGACAAGTGACGCCGTGAAAGTGCCAAGAGCCAGCGACAGGGCAGGGCGCTCAGCCAGCCCGGGAGAGCGCCAGGGTCTGAGCCAGCTGGGTAAACTGAGGCATCAGGACCGAGGTTAAGGCTTGTGGGGGACCCCCAGGGTCTGGGGCAGAGAATGGGTCTGGGGGATTCTCAGGGCCCGAGCGGACCATGCCTGGCCTCTTGGTCACGCCGTGGACTTTGAACTTGATCCCAGAAGAGCTGGTAGGCATTGGGGACGTGGTGAGGCCTCAACCTCGTACCCAGGCAAGAAGGAAACTCAAAGCGCACCTGATCGCGGGGGTCGCCCAGCAAACGCAGCAAGGAAACGAAACAATTTACATGAGCTTCCAGAATCCAGTCACAGGGTGGGGAGGGGGCGTGGGAACAGAACCAGAGGCGGGCTGCATGGTTTCCGGGGTCCCCCTGCCCCGATTTTGCAACCTCCCCCCCGACTTGCATGACCCTACAGCCACGTTTTCTTTCTGGACTCCACAGAACATTTCCCTGAAGCAGCAGCAGCACTGGGGCAGGGCGGACCCCAACTTCACGTCCAGGTACGTCATCACCTTGGCCATGGCGGGTGGCTGCGAAAAGCCACCTTGGCACGGCATTTTGCTGTCTAAAAGGGTCCCCTTGGCAGGAGCGGGAGCCCAGCCGAATCCAGTTTGGCCGCTTCCTAACAAATCACATCTTCAAACACTCTATGTCCAAGTAAAGTCACTATAGCAGTTTGATATTATTTATGAATTCCAAAAAAGATAATTGATTATGTTTGTAAACTGGTCTCTTCCTCTGGGCGCGATCCCCTTTGATTGTATTAGATTCAGCTGAGATGCCTTTGATTAAATTATGTTAAGATGAAGGCTTTGATTCAGCCACGTCAGTAGGACCCTGAGTCCCTGCCCCCTTGGTGGCTGGACACTCACACAGAAAACGACACGACAGAGGAAAGAGCTTAATGTTGATTAAGGGGAGCCCCAGGGAGAGAGCCGAGCCATCTGCCTGATAGTTTACAGCTGGCCTTGTGGAGAGAGCCGAGCTGCTGAGTCCGGAAAGAGACGAGCCCTGGGAAGAGAGACGAGTCTTATGCCAGCTTACAGCTGAGATCAGAAGGAGCTGGGACCACGGATCCTTAGGAGGAAGAGGAAGGCTGAACCCTTGCAGACGTCGGCAGCCGTCTTGCTGCAAAATGTGGCAACAGACTTTGGTGAGGGAAGTAACTTATGCTTTATAGCCTGGTAACGGTAAGCTTCGACCCCAAATAAATACCCTTTATAAAGCCAACAGATTTCTGGTACTTTGCATCAGCACCCCTTTGGCTGAGTAATATGATCACATTCATGGGACAGGGGTTGAGAAAACTTGAACATGTCTTTTTGTTGGGGGCAGTGGGGGAGAAACCCAATGCAGCCCATCCCAGCAGAGAAATTTTTAAAATGCCAGATTCCTCGATGAGGAATGATGCAATGTGAACAGGCATGTCAGCTTCTTTCCTTGGCTTGAATACGCCGTTGGAATTTCTCTCCTCCTTGGCAACGCCCCCCCCATGCCCCTTCATGCCATGGCCCTGGACCCCTGTCCTGGAAGAAGGGGGAGGTCTGCACACCTGGAGCCGGACTGGTCACCACCACCCGACCAGGCTGGGAGATGGAGCTTCTTCCAACACTGCCCCCTTGGATAGATCACACAAGGAGGCGGGTACCGGGAACCTGGCAGAGGCTCTCGGTGTTCAGACGGAGGAGGAGGTGGCTTGACCAGAGTGGGGTGCTGGCAGGAAGAGGCAGGAGGGCGTGGGAGACTGACGTGGGGAGGCAAATTGGAGAGGAGGCAAGGATGTCATTGTTTCCAGGAGCTGGTGAGATACTGCTGCAAACAGGTGGAGAGTGGCCAGCGCAATTCGAGCGACCAAAAATCCAGGTCTTCTGAGAGCCTGGGGCGGGGGTTTGGGACGTCGCCAGCAAGGTCAACTCAAAGAAGAAACAATTCCAATGAGACCTGAAGGACAAGTGGGCATTAACAAGACACAGAGGGAAGGGAGGGCAATCCCAGGAGCTGGAACGGCATGTGCCAATGTCCTGTGGCAGGAGGGAGCAAAACAAGTAAGAAGGGCTGAAGGGAGCCCCGCATTCCTGCAGTGGAGAGAGGGAGAGGAAGCACAGTGCAGGGGGCTTCAGAGGTCGTGTTAAGACATGCCATTGAGGGGAAGTGGATGTGGTTCAAGCGATTGAGCTCCCGCCTATGACATGGGAGGTCCCGGTGCCTCATAAAGAAGATGAGCAAGACAGCAAACTGACGTGATGGGCTGGCTTGGCAAGCTCTCGCAACAAGAGACACAAGGAGGAAAGCATAACGAGAGACCCAACAAAAGCAGGGAGTGGAGGTGGCTCAAGCAATTAGGTGCCTCCCTCCCGTATGCGAGGTTCTGGGTTCAGTTCCCAGTGCCTCCTAAAAAGAAGACGAGCACACAACGAGGGGGAGGGGAGAAATAAATAAAAAATAAAAAATAAATCTTAAAAAAAAAACACACACACAAAAAACGACAGGCCATTGAGGTATTTTGGACAATGATGTGACTGGGGGCTCAGACTTGCATTTCAGAAAGATGCCCCTGGACAGCCCCAGGGTGGCGAGTGGATCGGAGGGGACCTCGAATGATGTGGCAAATGGGCTCCGAGGCCAGTGCAGGATTCCAGCGCAGGGTGATGGAAACCTGGGCTGCAAGGAGGCCACGGGGAGGGAGGGATGTGGTGGGCAAGATGGGATAGGCTGGGGGGTGGGGACGCAATGGAGATGGGCTGGAAGCTGGGAGCTGCAAAGAGGCCTTTTTGTCCTCTGGCTTGCCTAGATGGAAGGGAGGGCTGCTAGCAACGATGGCAGAAGACCGGGTCTGGCTCGGCGGGAAGCCGGGGTGTCCGGCAGTCACTGAAAAGGAGCTAGCAGGAAGGCAGTCGGGGAGCTCTAGCACTCAGAGGACTCACTCATTTGTGAGGCACCCAGGAAGACCCAAGCTGGGAGAGAATCTGCAGCCATGGCATCTAATACATGTGGTAGTCGGTACATCTGGGCAGGGGTTACTGTGAACAAGGAAGCGCAAAATTTTGACCATTTTAATTTTAATTGATACATTAAATTAACACGTGATGAATACATTTCCAGTTCTAAACCAATCCTCAGATCAATTATTGAAAACCTACTAACACACATGATCTGGGTACGTGAACTACTTTTTCAGCTGTAGATTGTTTTGAAATCCAAACACGTATCCAAGTATCTCCAGTGAAAATTTAGCGTCTGAAATGAGGTGTGCCTTAACCGTAAAAGACACACCAGGTATCGAAGGCTCAGTAGGAAAGAAAAAGGACGTAGAACATTTCGTTAATAATTTTTTTCATATTAGCTGTGTGTGGAAAGGATGATATTTTGGTTATTTGGGGTTAAATAAAATATATAATGAAAATTAAGGTCACCCATTCCTTTTTACTTTTTTGATGTTGATAGTTAGAAATTTAAAATTACTCTTGTGGTTCACAAGATATTTCTACTGGACGGCACTGCCCTAAAGTGGAAAGAGGAGAAGGTCTTGAGAAACTCCAACGTTAAGAACCGTTTTAGGAAGATGAATTTTCATAGGAAGCAGAAAAGCAGGGAAAGCCACAGAGCGAGAGGGAGAAGTTTCTAGAAGGAGGGAAAGGTTCCCAGGTGGGATGCTTGCCGGCGGCAGGGTGAGGAGGAGTTGGGTTTTTATTTCTTTGTCAAGCTAACAAGAGTAAGGAAAGGGAAAAGAGCAAACACCCATCAAGTTCAATAAATATTAACTCTAAAGTAAAATGGAGAGAGCCAATGTGGATCAAGTGGTTGAGCTCCTGACTCCCACATGGGGGGGTCCCGGGTTTGGTTCCTGGTGCCTCCTGAAAAAAACAAAAACAAGCAACAAGCAAAAACAGACAAATAAACTGTAGCCGTTGACCAATTTAATTTAATTATGAATTCCAAAAATATAATTGGATCATGCTTGTAAGCTGATCTGTTAATCTGGGCATGATTAAGTTATGATTAGGGTGTTGACTGGGCCACGTCAGCAGGGCGTTGAGCCCCACCCCTTGGTGGGTGGGGAATCAAATATAAAAGGCAAGGCAAAGGACAGAAAAGGCAGTTTTTTAAGAAGCAGAGTTTTGATGTTGGAGAGAAGGCCCCAGGAGAAGAGAAGTGAGCCGTTCGCCTGATAGTCTACAGCTGACCTTGTGGAGGAAACAGAGGAGCTGAGCCCGGAGAGAAACGCAGCCCCAGGAAGAGAGGAACCCAAGAAGCCTGAACCCTGGCAAACGTCGGCAACTGTCTTGATCTAACACGTGGCAATGGACTGTGGTGAGAGAAGAAACTTAACGCTTTCTGGCCTGGTATCTGTGGACTTCTACCCCAAATAAATACCCTTTATAAAGACCAACCCATTTTTGGTATTTCACATTAGCACCCTTCGGCTGACTAATACATAAACCAACTCAGGGAAGCCAATATGGTTCAGTGGTTGAGCGCCGGCTTCACGCATACGAGGTCCCGGGTTCAATCCCCAGCCACAGTACCTAAAAAAAAAAAAAAAAAAAAAAGGGAAAGCAAAACCAAACATGTGCATTATTACAGAGTATACAGCGACAAAGATTCCTTCCTAGCTTGGGTTAAAAAATAAAGGAAACATCTCTAAAATTAACAGACAAAAGTTAAAGATAAAGGGATGGCATAGCTCGAACAGAACACTTTATTCAACAAATGATGATGGGATAACTGGATATCTATAACCAAAAGAAAGAAAGAGGGCCCCTATCTCACACCTTATACAAAAATTGAACTCAAAATGGATCAAGGACCTAAATATAAAAGCCAGACCCATAAATCTCCTAGAAGGAAAGCAGGAAAACATCTTCAAGACCTGGTGGTAGGTGGTTCATTCTTAAACTTTACACCCAAAACACAAGCCACAAAAGAAAACATGGATAAATGGGACCTTCTCAAACTTAAACACTTTTGTGATTCAAAGGATTTTGTCAAGAAGGTGAAAAAGCGGTTCACTCACTGGGAGAAAATATTTGGAAACCATATATCCAATAAGGTTTTGATTTCCATCCTATATAAAGAGATCATACCACTCAACAATAAAAGAGCAAGCCATCCAATTAAAAAATAGGCAAAAGATTTAAATAGACAGTACTCCAAAGAGGAAATACAAATGGCCAAAAAGCACGTGAAAAAATGTTCCATATCACTAGCTGTTAGGGAAATGCAAATCAAAACGACAATGAGATATCATCTCACACCATATAGAATGGCCATTATTAAAAAAAAAAAAAACAGAAAACAATAAGTGCTGGAGAGGATGTGGAGAAATAGGAACACTCCTTCACTGTTAGTGGGATTGTAAAGTGGTGCAGCCTCTGGGAAGACAGTTTGGCAGTTCCTCAGGGAAGCTAAATATAGAACTGCCATATGATCCAGCAATTCGTCTACTAGGAATATATCCAGAAGAACTGAAAACTGTGACACGAACAGACATCTGCACACCGATATTCATAGCGGCATTATTCACAATTGCCAAAAGATGGAAACAACCCAAGTGTCCATCAACCAATGAATGGATAAACAAAATGTGGTATGTACATACGATGGGAGAAGAAATGAAATTGGGACATACACGTTAACATGTATGAATCTTTGAAGACATTATGCTAAGTGAAATAAGCCAGACACAAAAGGACAAATATTGCATGGTCTCAGTAATATGAACTAAATACGAAAAATAAACACATGGAGTTAAAATCTAGAGTGTAGGTTACTAGGAGATAAGAGGAGGGCTGAGAAGGGGTACCAGTGCTTAATGTATGTAGAAGTTTTAATTAATTTGACTGTAAGTGTGTGGAAACGTACAGAGTTGATGGTGATACATTATAGTGAGTAACAGCTGGTTTATAAATGGGGATGTGGCTGAAAAGGGTAGTCTCGGAATGTATATTCCAATTGACAGAAAGCTAGAGAATAATCTAGGGACTGAATAACACAGTGAACTCTGAGGTTGTTGAGAATCGTAGTTGGTGGTACAGATGCAAGCGTGTCCTTTCGTGAGCTAGAGCAGATGTCCATCACTATTGCAGGGTGGTGGAATGGGGAGAAACATGGGAAAAATACAGTTGGTGTGACCTAAGGACTGTGGTTAACAGCAATACTGTAATATTCTTGCATCTAAGCCAAAGATGTATTGAGTTGATAATGGGAGAGTATGGAAAAAGTGTGCCAAATATATGCTATGCACCATGGCTGGTGGCAAAAGTCTGATGACATTATCTCATAAATCTGTAACAAATGTTCCACCATGGTGTGATGTGTTGGTGAAGGGGTGTTGTGTGGAATTCTACACATGTGCATGATTGTAAATTCACAACTTCTATAATAAAAATCTGTTTAAAAAATAATAGGGCAGCTGTAAGAAGAAATGAAGTCATAAAGCATATGGCAACATGGATGACCCTGGAGGACATTATGTTGAGTGAAGCAAGCCAGACACAAAAGGACAAATACTGTATGAATGCGTTACTATGAACCAAATATATTGTGTAATATATTGTTTGATTCACACACAAAAAAAAAACAAAAAAACAAAAACAAAAAAAAACAAACAACAAAAAAATTTACATGTACCCATTACATTTAATTGAGAAATGTATATATTTATTCATCTGTGTTTACTTTTTAGTTTTTAATTGCTTATGTTTTCAATTATTAAATGTACAAAATAAAGTTAAAAAAAATATAATAATAGGGTGGGTTGGGAGGGAAATACACCCAATTTAAGAGAGGATTATAGTTACTAGTAAGATTTTGACGATATCCTTTCATGATTTGTTAACAAATGTTTCACAGCAATGCAGCTGTATGGGAGCCCTGTATGATGTTATGCATGTTTATTTTGTAAGTTCACAACTTTTACTATACACTTGTTTATGTATGTTCATGTATGAATGATATACTTCAATAAAATTTAAAAATTAAATACAGGGATGGCACCTAAAGAGACAGATAAAAACAATACGTGATCCTGGATGTGATCTGATAATGGAAGAGAAAAGGCTCAAAAAGACATTTTGGGGACATATGAAAAAGCTGGAATATGGACTATAAGCTTTACGTCGATGTTAAAATTCTTGTACTTGAAAACCAACGTAAGGTGGCTACGTCACTGAATATCCTTGTTCTTAGTAAAGGTACATGGAACTATTAGGAGTTCAAGGAGCATGATGTCTATCTACACTTTACTCTCAAAGGTTTAGAAAATAGATGGGTAGATGATGTTTGGCTAGATGGGTAGATGATGTATGGCTAGATGGGTAGATGATGTTTGGCTAGATGGATGGATTGATAGATGAGTGTATATATATATAAATATATATATATATAGAGAGAGATAGAGGAAGAGAGGGAGAGGGAGGGAGAGAGAGAGAGAGAGATTGAGAGTGATATGGCAAATGTGGCAAAATTTGGTGGATCTGGGTACCTGGGGGTGGTGGTGGTGGGTATGTTGGATTTCTCTGAATAGGTTTTGTGTTGTTTTTTGCAACTGTCCTGTAAGTGTGAAATTATTATAAAATTAAAAGTTTAAGAAAAATAAAGGGACGGCCAAGTAATCAAGCAAACAACAAACAAAACACCCAGGAGTGATACTATGATTACAAGATAAAATATAATCTCAAAGCCAAGTGTATCAGTCAGCCAAAGGGGTGTTGCTGCACAGTACCAGGAATCTGTTGGCTTTTATAAAGGGTATTTATTGGGGGTGGAAGCTTACAGTTACGAGGCCATAAAGCATAAGTTACTTCCCTCACCAAAGTCTGTTGCCACGTGTTGGAGCAAGATGGCTGCCCACATTCAGCCTTCCTCTTCCTCTGAAGGCTCTGTGGTCCCAGCTTCTTCCTAAATCAGCTGTAGCCTGATATAAGTCTTGTCTCTCTCCTGGGGCTCATTTTTCTCCAGGTTCAGCTGCTCAGGGCTCTGGTCTCTGCAGCTGCCAACTATCAGGTGAACGGCTCCTCTCTCTTCCCAGAGCCTCTGCTATGTCTAAGGAGCTGTCTCTATTCCTCTTGTTCTTCTCCTGTGTGTTCACTTCCCAGGGTTCCAGCATCCAAAACTCTCAACTCAGTCCTTTGCCATTGTCTTTTCTCTGTGAGTCCCCACCCGCCAAGGGGCGAGGACTCAATGCCCTACTGACATGGCCCGACAAAACCCTAATCATAATTTAATCAAGTAAAAGCAAAACGTCAGAGAGACCAGTTTACAAACATAATCCAATATCTATTTTTGGAATTCATAACCAATATCAAACTGCCATGCCAAGTATACTCAATAACATTCAGTAAGGCAGAGAGTCTACCCAGAGAATAAAGATTCAGACCATGCAAACAACTCATAAGCCTTCATGCACCAAACAACATGGCAAATACTAAAGGCAAAAACTTATATAGGGGAGCAGATGTAGCTCAGTGGTTGAGCACCTGCTTCCCATTTATGAGGTCCTGGGTTCAATACCTGATACCTCCTTTAAAAAAAAAAAAATCATAGAAACATGAGGAAGAGCCCTGGGTTAAAGCACAGTCATTGCAAAGGATTTTAGTATGCTACTTTTAGAATCTGACAGATGAAGTAAACCCAAAGCAAACCAAACCATTCACCTGGGGACAATGGTGCCTTCCCTCCTTTGCCCCCAGGGATATTTTACAGTGCCTGGAGATACTTTTCGGTTGTTGTGACTAGAGCAGTGCCATCGGCACCTAGTGGGCAGAGACCAGGGATGCTGCAGAACATATCACAATGCACAACATATCACAATGCACAACAAGGAATTACCTGGTCCAAAATGTCAACAGTGCTGGAAGCGGCTGTGGCTCAATCAGTAGGGCTCCCGTTTACCATATGGGAGGTCCCGGGATCGGTTCCCGGGGTCTCCTGGTGAAGGCAAGCCCGCCCGCACGGCGTGGTTAGCTGACCCAGCGAGCACAAGCAGCAAGGGGGGGATAAATGAATAAATAAATAAAATAAAAAAAAAAAAAATGTCAACAGTGCAGAGGTTGAGAAACCCTGCTACAGAGGATTTATACAATTCAAATGACAAGCGTGTTTTCATTCGATACACGAAACTTTGCTATAAGTACAGAATCTACGTCCCTCTCTTATGCCTATGGTGAATTTTATTTTAAATAAAATGTTACCAGTTCTTCATTTACTTGGCTGTAAACAATCAGTCCTCCCAATAGAGATTTTTTGACCACATTCTCAGACCTTAATCCAATAAAATTAGAAATCAGCAACCAAAACACAAACAAAAGCAACACCAATAACAAAAATCTCCTTTACTTGGAAATTAAGAAACTCCCTTATAAGTAAACTCTGAATCAAATAATTCATGGAATATAGCTAAAATAGATTCAGAAGAAAAGTTATATCCCAAGCATGTTCATTGTTAGAAAAAAAAAATGGACTAAAGATAAATGAACTAAATATTTAACTTAAGGAACTAGAAGAATAGCAAAAACAAATTATGAGACAGGAATTAGTGATATAATCTGAAATGTATGAAATCGAAGACCAAACTAGAATAGAGAATAAAAATGAAGCAAAAAGCTGGTTCTTATAAAGACCAGCATAATAGGTAAAAACACTACAATACCGATAAAGGACAAAAAGAAAATTAAAATGAACATCAGGAGAGGAAAATGAAAATAAGTGAAAATATAAATAAAAGCTAAGAGAATGCTGTGACAAACATATGCAGGCAGGCAGCAATAAAATAAGGATATTGGTGCAAATATTCTCCCTGTCCTGATTTTGTGATGATCAGGGCAGGCTAAACATTCGCTATACTAGAAACCAGGCATATGTCCCCAGACCTAGTTTTTCTCCCTAGGTCTGGTTTTTAGAATGCTGGTGATAAACTAAGCCTGATTTATTATATGACCATCCTGTATGGGAAATGACTGTAACTCTAGGTATCTTTGGTCAGTCTTAAGGGATGTAGTAGGGGGGCGGATGAGGCTCAAATGGTTGGGCATTCGTCTCCCATATGGAGGGACCTGGGTTCAATCCCCGGGACCTCCCAGCAAAAATTTAAAAAAGGAAAATATAGAGGGCACGTGGGCCATGAGGCTCCGTGCATGGGTGTGCTGCCAGGCCCCACAAGCAGGTGAGCCCCCCAGGCCACGCACGCAGGTGTACCATCAGGCCTCGCCAAGCCATGCAGCAAGATGATGACATAACAAGAGAGTGACACAAGGGAGAGCCAAGACGAGACGCACTGAAAAAACAGGAACTAAGGTGGCTCAGGTGGAAGGACACCTCTTTCCCACATCGGAGGTTCCCAGGATCGAATCGTAGTGAAGACAGGAGGAGAAGGATGAGAAGAGAGGGCAGGAAATGGACACAGAGAATTGCCCAGCGAATGGACACAAAAACAACAAAAACAGCAAAAACAGGGCGGGGCAGGGCGGGGCAGGTAAAAATGGATAAAAGTAAATAAATAAATCTTTTAAAAAAAGTATAGGGGAGTAAGATATGGACTATAGTTAGTAGTAATACTTTGATGATACTCTTTCATAATTTATTAAATGTTTCACAACGATGGAAAGTATCTGCGGGGGTTGAGGTGTGGAAGCCCTGTGTGATGTTATGCCTGTTTGTTTTGTAAGTTCACAATGTTTACTAAACACTTATTGTTTATGTATGATCATGTATCAATGATATACCTCAATAAATTGTTTTTAAAATGAAAAAAATAAAAATCAGGATATTAGATGCTCTTTTGATTGAATTACATATTAATTTAAAAAGGAAAAGAAAGAAAACTGACACCGGAAGAGGTAGAAACTCAAGGGAGGGAGGGAACATCATGTCTTCCTTACTCCCCAGAACCAGGCACAGACCCAAGGCCCTCAATCCATCTTCTGGAATGGATGGATGGATAAATGAATGAATGAATGCCTGAGCAATGCTTTATACTACAAAAATTATCTCCAGGGGAGCTGATGTGGCTCAGTGGTTTGAGTACCAGCTTCCCACATACAAGGTCCCAGGTTCAATTCCCAGCCTCAGTACCTTAAAATTTTTTTTTAAAATACTGATCTCCAGTAATGCAAGCGCCCTCTGCCTTTGCAGCATAAAACGACCCACATTATCCACCGTCACCCTGGACATAGCCAACAAGGAAATTTCCTGCGTGGACCTCAGGCCGCTGGTACGTCCTCACCCTTTGCTGTTCCCTATTCTGTGTGATTTGCCTTCTGTCAAGAGTAATGGCAGAGGCCTAGGTTGGCTTTTCCTGGGTTGGGGTGACAGCATTCCTAGGGACCACTCGAGAGAAATGGAAACATGTGCTTATCCCAAAGCCTGGGCATGGATGCTCTCAGTGGCATTATGCATAATAGCCTCAGACTGGAAACAGTGGGGAGATGGATGGACAAAATGGGGTGTACCCATGTCTTGGAATATTATTCAGCCGTAAAAAGGAACAAAGTACTGATTCTTGCCACAATACGGAGGTGAAAGAAGCCAGGGGCAAAAGGCCATCACTGATAGGAGATGTCCAGGATCAGCCAGTCCCTAGAGACTGAAAGCAGGCTGCTGGCTGCCAGGGGCTGGGGGAGGACGGATGGGGAGTTATTGCTTAATGGTCCATGGTTTCTTGTTGCGGTGATGAAAATGTTCTGGAATTAGACAGCGCTGATGGTTGCACAACTCTGTGAATGTCCTAAAAAAAAAACACTGAAGTGCACGCTTAAAGAGGAAAAAAAAAAAGCACAGCTGCAGCTCAGGCGAATTTAGCATCTACTGCCTCCCAGGCTCGGCTCTGGATGCTTCTTTACCTGCAAGCGCTCAGTTACTTAGCACTGCCGCCTCCCGAGGTAGGTGCTAGGATCCTCCCCGTCTCCTCGACGGATGCCTCCTCCAAAGGCTGCCCGCTCAGCCTCTGAGACCCCCACCAGAAGCAGACGGGGGACGGACTGGAGGCTGGGGGCGCCAGGAAAGAGCCAGGACCTAGCAGCAGAAATAGGGTCTTCTGCTGGGGGTCCCTGAATTCTGGTGACAGCCCTCTGCTCCAGGTTCAGTTTACAGGAAGGGGCAGCAGGTGGGCTCAGGGAGGGGGAGGTCCCACTGGGCAGCTGAGAAATGGCAGGTGCCCCTGACAACAGGGGCTTGGAGGCCCAGATGGGGGAGGAGGGGTGTGGCTGTGGGTGGGGGAGAGGGCTGTAGGGTGATGGACCTGGGAAGAAGCCCTCATTGGGGTATTTTCCTCTCCAAGACTTGTCGCTGGCCACCCCAGGCACCGGGGGAGGTTGGGTGCCAGGTGATGTCCCTGGACGGCCACTTCCACACCTCCTTCAGCCCGAGCATGGCAGAGGACAGTCCAGCCTCTCTGATGGATCCGCACCTGTTACCACATTCCCTCTAGGTTCTTGGCTACGTTACATAAAAGAACTTAAGAACACGCCGGTTTAGTTAGGCCAGTAGTTTATTAAGGAAATGAGAGAAGAGGAGAAAATAACAGATTAGGGGTTCCCAGGTATACCTGTGGGCTGGGCCAGGCAGAGAAGGGAAAAGAAGGGGCGACTTAACCTCTGAGCTTGCTTTTTAAACCATTAATTATTCCTCCCACTTGCTAATGTCCAGGGGAGGGGGTCCCAGTTGTTTGCTGTTTTGATTACCCACCCCCCACCCCCAGACATTGACATCCTCCCCCCCAGTCAATTCCCCCCATGGGGGCCCAACGATAAGGCCCCTTGAGAATATCTAGGGCTTTTCCTTGATCCCTGACGATCAAGGAAAATTCTCGCGGGTTCTTCCAGCGGCTTGCTGGTGGGCTCTTGCTCCCACAGGATTTCCAGGTGGAGTTCCACGGCCACGTTTTTCTGCCAGGTTCTGGATTCGTCTTTCCATTCCCCAAACTAGCCCGATTCACATTCTCCCGGGGCCTGTGGGTGCAAGTGGGCAGGGGTCAGAGAAGGGGTTCTGTGCTGGGCTGACCCCCAAGGGAGCCCTGTGATAGTGGGCACAGATATCCCCTCGCCCTGTGGCAAAAAAACAGGGGTTGCTGGGAGCAGAAGATGACCCCTGGGGCGAGGCTGTCACACACACCTCCGGGGATCCAGGCAAGCCCCCCCCCCCCGCTACACATCGCATCTTGCCCCCCTTCTCAGGGTGGGGAGGGAAGACACATCCTCTGCTGTCCAACTGATTTCTCCAAGACAGCAATTCCCAAATGCTCCAACAAGCACCCCTGGAGGCAGAGGACCAGGGGACCTCCCGGGCAGTTGGAGTGTGGGGGTGCATTTCTTTTTTTTTTTAAACAGTTTATTGAAGTCTATCATTCCTACATGAACATACATAAACAATAAGTGTCCAGTAATCATTGTGAACTTACAAAACAAACATGCATAACATCACACAGGGCTCCCACACATCACCCCACCACAAATACTTTGCATTGTTGTGAAACATTTGTTGACAAATTATGAAAGAGCATCGCCAAAGTATGACTACTAACTGTAGTCCGTATCTTACTCCCCTATGCTTTTTTTTTTTTAAGGATTCATTTATTTACTTTTATCCATTTTTACCCCCCCACCACCCTCCGTTTTTGCTGTGTCTGTGTCTATTCGCTGGGCAATTCTCTGTGTCCGTTTCCTGCCCTCTCTTCTCATCCTTCTCCTCATGTCTTCACCTGGATTCGATCCTGGGAACCTCCGATGTGGGAGAGAGGCGTCCTACGGTCCTGGTTTTTTGACGCGTCTCGTCTTGGCTCTCCCTTGTGTCACTCTCCTGTCACGTTGTCATCTTGCTGCGTGGCTCGTGGAGCCTGATGGTGCACCTGCACACAGGGCCTGGGGTCTCACCGGGATGCTTGTCTTGGAAGACTCACAGCCTCTTTCAAAAATTGATACAAATCTTGCATTCTGTTCCATGGGAACTCCGGGGTTGTCTAAATACGCAGTCGGCTGTTTTCAAACGCCCTGGGAGCTTTCAGTCTCCCTGATCCACCTCGGAGGGTGCCACGCACCCCAGTTTGGGAAGCATGTCTCTAAGACCGTCGGACTCGTTCTCCTTTCCCCTTTCTGCTGATTCGTTCCAGCCCAGCTCTTTCATTCATTTCTCCCATGCCCTCTATGTGCCAAGCACTGTGCCAGGCTCTTATAAATCGGGTCTGGTCCCTGCAAAGAGGCAGGCTGGCTACGCATGGCATTGAGCTGGGCCAGGCAGGCTCCCAGGGCTTACGATCCCTGCGTTCATCCCTGGCATCCAGTGGGGGGTAGGGGAGGGAGGGCAGGCATGGGCAGCTCCATCTCCAAACCCTCCTGTCGTAACTGCATCCCCAGGTCGGTGTCTACTGCAACCTTCTCTCTCCCTCCTCTGCAGACGGCGCTCATTTCAGTTGGCTGCGACCTGGAGAAGAAGCTTGTCATTCGGAAGTAAGTGTGTGGGTTGGTATTGCAGGGTGTGGGGGGAGTGGGGCGAGCGGGGATGGAGCGGGTCTGGCAGCAAGTTGCAGATGGCCAAAGCTGGGCCATGGGTGCCTAGGACAACGTGAAACCGTTCTGCCTGCTCGTGTTTAACGTCGCCACCTGAAAAGGTCAAAAATCAGGAGTATAAACTGAATAACGTTTGAGTTTGTGATCTGTTGCATTCCCACCTTCCTCTGTATTGCTCAGACATTTTCTTTCTCCTCCCTAATTGTTTACTCATGACATCTCTTCCTTTTTGTCCTCCTTTGGATTAAAATGACTGAGGGTCTTATTGCTTTAATCTCTTGCTTAAAACTGTGGAAAATTTGCCTCCGGGCCTCCATTGTTATCCTGGGGAATGGAGACAAAAGAATCCAAGAAAGAAAGAAGCAGGAAGATTGGACCAATTGCCACCTACCCCTACCCCCTGCCAGGCAGTGATGTGCTGGGAAATGTATAACAACCAGCTCTTGGAGGGGAGAGGGTGGGGGGCTGATTTGTAGCATCTGCCAGCTCCAGTGGTGTAAAGACTTCCCCCAGGGTTGATCTCAGGCTCTCAGTGTGGAAACCCCACCGGCTCAGAAAATTCCCAAAGATTTAACAAGCGGCTCCTAGGAGCTCATCTGAGCCAGCTTCAGTGCACCATGCCAGCTGGGCAACAGCAAACACAGGCGATGATTTTACTGGGTGTTTTCTTTTAAAATGGAAAAGCTTTATTGAATTAATAAATTACATATAAAAATAATGCAGGAAAGGTCGTTGAAGCAAGATACTAAATGCTTTTGCCATAAAGAGACTGGGGAAGGTATTTTCCACATATATAACCAAAAAGGATAAAGGACTTGAATCAAGAAATTATAAAGAATTCCGTTGCGAATATTCTCACTGTCCTGATTCTGTGATAATCAGGGTGGGCTAAACATTCGCTATATTAGAAACCATGCATGTGTCCCCAGACCTCGTTTTCCTCCCTAGGTCTGGTTTTTAGAATGCTGGTGATAAACTAAGCCTGATTTATTATATGTCCATCCTGTATGGGAAAAGACTGTAACTCTAGGTATCTCTGGTCAACCTTAAGAGATATAGCAGGGGGCTATATCTGGTTGGCGTCCATCTCCCATATGGAGGGACCTGGGTTCGATCCCCGGGACCTCCTGGTAAAAATTTAAAAAATATATAGAAGGTGCGTGGGCCGCCAGGCCCTGTGCGCGGGTGCACCACCAGTTCCCGCGAGCCACACAGCAAGATGATGACATAATAGGAGAGTGACACAAAGGAGAGGCAAGATGAGACGCACCGAAAAACCAGCAACTAAGGTTGCGCGGGCAGGATGCCTCTCTCCTACATCAGAGATTCCAAGGATTGAATCCCAGTGAAGACAGGAGAAGGATGAGAAGAGAGGGCAGAAAATGGACACAGAGTTGCCCAGCGAATGGACATAGAAACAGCAAAAACGGGGGGGAGGGGGAAGGGGTGTAAAAATGGATAAAAGTAAATAAATAAATAAATCCTTAAAAAAAATAAAAAAAATAAAAAAAAAATAAAGAATTCCGACAAGTCAATTTTAAAAAGACATAGGAATAGACAAGAAATAGAAGAAAATGGCCAAAATATTTGGACAGGTACTTTGGGGAAAAAACATGTATAAGGAAAGAGGGAGGGAGGGAGGGAGGGAGGGAGGAAGGAAGGAAGGAAGGAAGGAAGGAAGGAAGGAAGGAGGGGGGAGAAAGAGGGAGGGAGGATAGAAGGAAAGAAAGAAAAAAGGAAGGAAGCAAATAAGACAGGAAGGAGGGAGGGATCCAAATGGCCGACAAACATGAAAAGGTGCTCAACCTCACTTGTAATCAGGGAAATGAAAATTAAAACCTATATTAGAGGGGAGCAGATGTGGCTCAAGCAGTTGGGCTACCACCTCCCACCTGGGAGGTCCCAGGTTCAGTTCCTGGTGCCTCCTAAAGAAGAGGAGCAAGACAGCGAGCTGACACAACAAGATGACGCAATGAGGAGACACAACGAGAGCCAAAACAAGCAGGGAACAGATGTGGCTCAAGCGATTGGGTGCCTCCCTCCCATATGGGAGGTCCCGAGTTCAGTTCTCGGTGCCTCCAAAAAGAAAACTAGCAGACACAGAGAGCACACAATGAACAGACCCAGAGAGCAGACAGCAAGCACCAACAGTGAGGGATGAGTAAATAAATAAATCTTTTTAAAAAATTAACTTATATTAGAGACCACCACACACCCACAGAATGGCAAAAATGACAAAGCCTTTCAGTGGCATGTCCTGGTAAGGATAGGGAGCCCCTTTCATCCTCAGCAACTCAAAGCCCCTGCTGGTGGTGTATGGACTCTTCCGCCACTTTGGAAAGCAGTTTGGCATTCCCTAGAAAAGCTGACGGACAGGTATACCTTATGCCTCCACAGCTCTTCTCCTGCGCTGGCATCTGTTCCGGAATGTTCTCAGCAGCATTATTCTTGGTAGCCCCAAGCTGGAAGCAAGCCAGCCCAAATGCTCACCCACAGGAGAACGGATCAAACAAGTCAGGTATATTCCTACAGTGGAATATTACACAGCAGTGAAAACAGATGAGATGAGTGACCTGGGTGAATCGTTCAAACACAAATGTCAAGTGAAAGGCACCGAAGAACACCAGAAGTCTGATTCTCTTCTTAGAAAACCAAAATCAGGCAAAACGAAACTACATTGCTCAAGGAGACATGTGCAGATGGCAACATGACAGAGAAAAGCAAGGAAATGACTATCTGTAAAGTCAGGGCACTGACTTTCTAACACCCTTCTCCAAAAACAGTAACCCGGGGAGTGGATGTAGCTCAGTGGTTGAGCGCCTGCTTCCCATGTGCGAGGTCCGGAGTTCGACCCCTGGTACTTCCTAAAAAACAAAACAAATGAAAAAATCAGTTCTCATTGGGGAGCAGATGTAGCTCAGTGGTTGAGCAACTGCTTCCCATGTATGAGATCCTGGGTTCGACCCCCGGTACTTCCTAATAAACAAAACAAAACAAATGAAAAAAACAACTCTCACTGGGGAGCAGATGTAGCTCAGTGGTTGAGCGCCTGCTTCCCATGTACAAGGTCCTGGGTTCAATCCCCGGTACTTCCTAAAAAACAAAAAGCAAAATCAGGAACCGGGGCTCCTTGAATACATGGTGAATTCTAGACCTGGGACAAGGAATGAACTGAATGAGCCTGGAGCATCACGTATATTTTAATTCATGTGATCATCCTTTACACATCCACTACACCGCCTTCCTTTAACATCGAATAGCATCACGACCTGCGTAAGGCGTCTTTGATACCCAGCGGCGCGTTCTCTTTTCCTCAAAGGCTGCTGTGCCGATTCCCATGCATACACTTAGCAAATCCCCTTCTGGGCTATTTGTCACTGTTTGAGATGACAGCCATCGCTTCCCATCGTGGGGCACATGTGCTTTGTGTCCCTGCCCGAATACGGCTCCAGGATAAACGTCCTGGGGTGGGTCAAATGTGAGGCACGCTTTTTATCTGTGCTGATCGCGCTCCCGATAGTTTGCACCAATTCCATTCGTGGTAGTTCTCACTCAACGGGCATCCCAGCAGCCAGCAGGCTATGCTCGAGGAGCGAGGGCACGAAGCTGCACTTCTATCCCTCGCCGCCTTCCCCCTTCCCACTCTGTAATCACAGAACTAGAAAGAGCCAGAAACTTGGCCATGCGGTCCTCTGCCAATCCTGTGAAGTGGAGGAGTTACCCCATGGCCACCGAGATAAACTACCAGAGCCCGCGTGGCTTCAGACAACAGAAATGCATTCTCTCGTGGTTATGGAAGTCGGAAATCAGTCTCATGGGGCTGAAACCAGGTGCCCACAGGGACGGAGCCACGTTCTCTTGGAGGCACTTCTGGTGGTTGCCTTGTGGTCACGTCTCTGCAATCCTCAAGGCCAGCACCTTCGAATCACTCTGTGCTCTGTCTTCACATCGCCTTCTCCTGTGTGTGTGTTTGTGTGTGTGAATAATCTCTCCATCTCAAGGTCTTTAATGTATCACATCTGCAAAGACCTCTGTGGCAGTTTGGCATAGTTTATGAATTCCCAAAAATAGATATTAGATTGTCTTTGTAAACTGGTCTGTTCCTCTGGGCCTATTAGATTGTATTAAACTCAGAGGTTTCACTTTTACTTGATTAAATTATGATTAGGGATTTGATTGGGCCACATCAGTAGGACGTTGAGTCCCCGCTGCCTTGGTGGACTGGGACTCATAGAGAAAACGATACAGCAGATAAGACAGAGTTTCCAGTTTTGATGCTGGAGCTCCGGGAAGTAGATTCACAGGAGAGGAACACAGAAGAATAGAGTCGGCTCATTAGACATGGCAGAGGCCCTGGGAAGAGAGATGAGCTTGATAGCCTAAGCTGCAGCTGAGTCCCAGAAGAAACGAGCTCCGGGGAGAGCCCTCCAGCCTACAGCTAAGATTGGAAGAAGCTGGGACCGCGGGGCCTTGAGAGGAAGGAGGAAGGCTGAATCCTCACAGACGTCACCCGCCATCTTGTTCCAACACGTGGCCAATGACTTTGCGTGAGAAAATAACCTTTTATGGTACCTTGGGTTGGACTCTTTATGGCCTTGTGACTGTAAGTTTCCACCCCAAATAAATACCCTTTATAAAAGCCAACAGAGTTCTGGTACTTTGCATCAGCTCCCCTTTGGCTGACTAATACAATCTCCTTTTTTTTTGCCACATAAGTTAACATTGACAGGTTTGTGGGATTAGGATATGAGTGTCTTCGGGAGGCTGTTTATTTTTTCAGTTTACCACAGGTATATTATCTGCTTTATACATCCGTGGCCGTTTGAAATTATTTTATGAATCCCCAAAAGAGAAATGTGTTCTAAACCAATCCATTCCTGTGGGCGTGAGACTCATTTGACTGGATTACGTCGGTGGGGTGTGATTCATGTCGAATCTCCGCCCACTTGCTAGAGATGATGTAAAGGGAGACACAGACTCAGACAGGAAAAAGGGAGCCCACATCTTTGATTCTGCAGTATAAGAGAGAGAATCACCCCCAAGAGGGTGGACCCATGGAGCAGCTCAAGAGGAGACTCAGCCCTGTTATATGCCTGGGAGATTACAGCTGAATTTGGGAAGAGGGTGGAACAGCTGAGAGTGATATAGGAAAGAGACAAGCCCTAGGCCTGGCTGCTTACAGCTGAGCTCTGGGAGACGGTAGACCCTGGAGAGGAAGGCAGGGACCTTGGCTGCCATTTCTCTTCATCACGTGGCCAGAACCCAGCATCACCGTAGCTGACTCCGGTGAGAAAGCATCCCTGCCGATGCCTCGATTTAGACATTGCACGGCCTCGGAGCTGTACGCTGTCACCCCAAATAAAATTCCCACTAGAGAAGCCAACCCATTTCTGGTACTTTGCATTGGCAGCCCTTTTGGCAAACCAAGACAGTGACGTCTTGTGTTTGGCTTCTTTCGCTGAACCTGACGTTTTTAAAGTCCATCCATGTTGTCAAATGCATGAGAACTCCCTTCCTTTTTGTAGCTGACTATTATTCCAGTGTACGGGTAGACTACGTTTTGTTTATCCATTCATCCGTCAATGGACACTTGGGTTGTTTCCCCCTTTTGGATCTTGTAAATCATGCCGCAGTGAACGTTGGTGCACAAAAATCTGAGTCCCTGCTTTCAGATCTTCTGGGTGCATTGCTAGAAATGAGATTTCCGGGTCATATGGTAATTCTATAACCTTCCGAGGAACCCCTACACTGTCCTTCACAGCGGCTGCACCATTTTTCATTCCCACCAGGAACGAACAAGTGTTCCTATCTGTCCACATCCTCTCCAACACTTGTAATTTTTTTTTTTTAATAGTAGCCATGCTAGTGGGTGCGAAATGGCATCTCATTGTGACTGCGATTTGCATTTCCCTAATGGCTAATGATGTTGAGTATCTTTTCATGTGCTTACTGGTTATTTGTATATCTTCTTTGGAGAAATGTCTAGTCAAGCCCTTTTGCCCATTTTTTTAATTGAGTGGTTAGTCCTTTTGCTTTTGAGTTGTAGGAGTTCTTTAAATATTCTGAATATTGAACTCTTCTCAGATATATGGTTTCCAAATACAGTCTCCCGCTCTACAGGTTGTCTTTTTAACTTCCCTGATAATGTCCGTAGATGCACAAAAGTTTTTAATTTCGATGAGGTCCCATATATCTATTTTTTATTTTATTTTATTGCTTATGCTTTGGGTGTAAAGTCTAAGAAACCATTGCCTAACACAAGGTCCTGAAGATGCTTCCCAACGTTTTCTTCTAGGAGGTTTATAGTATTAGCTCTTATATTTAGATCTTTGATCCATTTTGAGATAACACTTTTTTAAAGATTTATTTTATTTATTTATTTCTCCCAGTCCCCCGTCGTTGTTTGCACTCACTGTCTGCTGTCTGTGTCTGTTCATTATCTGCTCTCTGTGTCTGCTTGTCTTCTTTTTAGGAGGCACCGGGAATCGAACCTGGGACCTCCCGTGTGGGAGGGAGGTGCCTAATCACTTGAGTCACATCTGCTCCCTGCTTGTTGTGTCTCTTGTTGTGTTTCCTCATTGTGTCTCCTCTGGTTGCATCATCTGGTTGTGTCAGCAGCTCGCTGTCTTGCTCATCTTCTTTAGGAGGCACCAGGAACCAAACCCATGACCTCCCCCCATGTGGTAGGCGGGTGCCCAACTGCTTGAGCCACATCCGTTTCCCCCATTTTGAGTTAACTTTTGAATATGGTGTGAGGTAGGGGTCTTCCTTCTTTCTTTGGCCTATGGATATCCAGTTTTCCCAGCACCATTTGTTGAAGGGACCGTTCCTCCCCACTGAGTGGACGCGTCCCCCTTCTTGAAGACCAACTGGTTGTAGAAGTGAGGGTTGACCTCATCCTAATTTTTTTTTAGGGGGTACCAGGAATCAAACCCAGGACCTCATACATGGTGTATTAGTCAGCCAAAGGCGTGCTTATGTGAAACACCAAAAATGGGTTGGTCTTTATAAAGGGTATTTATTTGGGGTAGAAGTCCACAGATACCAGGCCAGAAAGCGTTAAGTTTCTTCTCTCACCAAAGTCCATTGCCACGTGTTGGAGCAAGACAGCTGCCGACGTTTGCCAGGGTTCAGGCTTCTGGGGTTCCTCTCTTCCCGGGGCTGCGTTTCTCTCTGGGCTCAGCTCTTCTGGTTCCTTCACAAGGTCAGCTGTAGACTATCAGGTGAACAGCTCGCTTCCCTTCTCCTGGGGCCTTCTCTCCAACATCAAAACTGCTTCTCAAAAACTGCTTCAACTTTGTTCTTTGCCTTCCCTTTTATATTTGATTCCCCACCCACCAAGGGGTAGGGCTCAATGCCCTACTGATGTGGCCCAGTCAACGCCCTACTCATAACTTAATCATGCCCAGATTAACAGATCAGTTTACAAGCATGAGCCAATTATATTTTTGGAATTCATAATTACATCAAACTGCCAGACAGCTACACATGGGAAGCAGGCACTCAACCACTGAACTACACCCACTCCCCAGCCTCGTCCTTTTTAACAGCTGTGTAGTATTCCTTTGTGTGGCTGATGAGCTGTGCTTGTCTTTGGGGGATATTTGGGGCCGTACCCCAAGCTGCAGGGACCTGTGCACGCTCCTGTGTGTACCCCCTGGGTCAGGTGAACCCGTGGAGGCCAATTGCTGGGTCTGGTGGTCCCACCGGAATGCCCTCTCCAAAGGCCAGAGCAGCCACCTCCCCACGGCCAGGTGCAAGGGGCCATTTCCCACCACCTGCCACACCAGAGCTGGGGCCAGGGAGGGCATCACCCCTCGTGGGTTCTCATTTTCCATCCTTCGGTTCCGAGCCCGGCTGGGCCGCTTCTCACGATCTCCTTCTACTTCACAGTGAACTCTCCGCCTGCTCCAAAGGCATCCTCGACCCGGTGGCCCTGCAGGATAATTACACCTACGTCATCGAGAAGTGAGCCAAGGCTGTCCCGCTTACCCCCTGCCTCCCAGGACACCCCCGGGAACCCTGAGGAACAGAGAATTGTTTTTAAATGGGTACTTGGCCAAGAAAGCATCTAGAGGAGGCAGGGGACGGGGAGCATGGGGGAAGGCAGCCATCTGTGCAGAACTGAGGCCGAAAGTGGCCATCTGGACACACAGACAGGGGCGAGTCAGCGTCCCAGCCAGTCGGGGGGCACATGGAATGTTCGGGGTAATTTTGGCCATCGTGCTGAGTCCCCGACACACGACACCCCTCCACGCGATCGGCGCAACCACCGTGTACGTGGTGACACTCATCCCGTGTTCTGCTGCCCACTCTCCCCCAGGGATTACTACGACCCCAACTTCCTCAGGCAGAAGGCGGCCAAGGACCTGCTCGTGCTGTACCCATATGAGAAGCTGGGCTGCCCCCGCCTCGTCTACTATGACACTCCATGGAAACCCGTGGTGGAACTGTAAGAACCCCATGGGCCACGTGTGATGGCGACAGGGCCATGTCCCCTCGTCCCGGGCTTCCCTGTCACCCTCGAGATAGAGCTCGCCCTTTCCCCACCCCATGCTCCTCCCCTAGCCCCTTCCAGGCCTTTCCTGTGCTCTGCCCCCTCCTGCTCCACTTCACCAGCTCCACAGACTCCCCGTCTCCCTTCGTGATATTCCACACACCCCCAAGGTGTGGTTATTTGATGGATGATCCACAGACTCCACGGCAGCTGGCCCCCCAGCCGTCTCGACCCCAGTGCAGCCCCAGGACCAGGCTGCCCAGGAGAACCCTCCGCCATGATGAAAATGTCCCATCATTTCGTGCCATCCGAGCCGGCAGCCACAAGCCATGGGGCACAGGTGGCTACTGAGCACTCCCGATGTGGCCAGTGCCTTGGAGGAACCAGATTTTACACTTGATTTAATTGGCATCAGTGGCCAGTAGCTTAGCTTCATCCCTGGCATATTGTCGGCCCTGAATGGTTTGTTGCCCGCCCATCTGATGGCAGGAGACTGGCCCATGTGTGCAGACATTTAGGCTCGTGAAAAGGTCATGGTTTAGTTCTACTTGGCCTTGACCACAATCCCGGATGTAGTCGTGGGGACAGAGTCGGGGAGCACAGGGCTATTCAGCTCAGGAAACCCACTGTAGCAGTTTGGCAGTTTGATATAGTTATGAATTCCCCCAAATAGATATTGGATTATGCTTGTAAACTGATCTGTTAATCTGGGCATGATTAAGTATGATTAGGGCATTGACTGGACCACGTCAGTAGGGCGTTGAGCCTCACCCCTTGGTGGGTGGGGAATCGAATATAAAAGGCAAGGCGGAGGACAGAGTTGGAGTTCTGATGCTGAGTTTTTGAGCTGGAGCCCCGGGAAGTAAGCACACAGAGGAGCTTGGCTGTGAGGAAAGGAGAGAAGGCCTCACAAGCTGTTTGCCTGATAGTCTACAGCTGACCTCGTGGAGGAAACAGAGGAGCTGAGCCCGGAGAGAAACTGAGCCCCAGGAAGAGAGGAACCCAAGAAGCCTGAACCCTGGCAAATGTCAGCAGCTGTCTTGCTCCAACACGTGGCAACAGACTTTGGTGAAGGAAGAAACTTATGCTTTATGGCCTGGTATCTGTGGACTTCTACCCCAAATAAATACCCTTTATAAAAAACCAACCAATTTCTGGAACTTTGCATCAGTACCCCTTTGGCTGACTAATACACCCACGGAGAAGCAAGATGGAGCAGGATAAGAAAGACACACCCCACCCCACCCTGCTCCGAAGATGGTGAATGAACTTTATACCACTTCTGTTACGTGCCAGACCCTGGGACGGGCATTCAAGGGCTGAGCCCAAGGTCTGGTGGCCAAGGCCAACACCCCAGCTCAGAGCCGCCATATTGTGGGGTGCCTGCCCTCCACGGCGAAGGACAAGGAAAGGGGCTGGTCAGAGGAGGGGTATAAGCTCCAGCCTGGCATCCAGGAGGTCCTCACTACAGAATTGAATCAATGAATGATCCACCTAGTGCATGGCGGATTCAATGGTTACATCAAGGAGGTGATGCCCCAGCAGAGTTTTGAAGGATGAGTAGGAGTTTGTTGGCCAAGTGGACCTGATAGTGAAGACAAATCCAGGCAGAGGAATAAAATTTCAGAGGCTCCAAAAAAGGGATGTGAAGTTGGTATGTGCAGCTGTAATGGTTTGGAAAAGGCAAGGGGAGGAGTCACAAACATTTATGAAGCGCCCATGTTTGCCAGATACTTTGCTGGGCTCTGGGGATGTGGGGTGGGGGTGGGACAAGACACCCTTTGGAGTTCATAGCCTTGAGTGGGAAACCTAACAAATCATTTGGGGTAGGCACGTGCTTTGCAAAGGAAATTGAGCAGGGTGAGGGGGTAGTGATGGTCAGGCTAATGTGTCAGCTCAGCCAGGTAATTGCACCCAGTTGTCTGGTCCAGCGAGCCCTGGGCTAGTTGTAATACAAGGACATTTATGGACTTTAGTCACCAGTGAGTTGACTAAACAGATGGCTGATGACATCTACATCAACCAGGGAGATTGCCGTCAGCAGTGAGTGATGCTTTATCCAATAAGCTGAATGCCTTAAAAGGGGAAGTGATGTCAACATTCAGAGAGAATTTCCCAGCTCGTCTTTGGACAGCCAACATCTCCCGAAAACTCACCCAGGACCTTCATTGGACTTTCATCGGAGCCCCTGGTTTGCAGCCTGCCTGCGGGACCTGTACTTGTGCATCCCCACGGTCACATGAGAGACTCTTATAAAATTTCATACTATTTACAGATATCTCCTGTTGATTCTGTTTCCCTAGAGAACCCTGACTAATACAGGGGTGGAGAGATGGGGGAGAGGCTTTTGGGTACTCAGGGAAGTCATCTTTGAAGCCTAAAAGACAAGAAGAAGCCTGCTACAGGAAATCCTGGGGGAATCGTCGGTCAGTCTTAGGGCACAGCAAGTGCAAAGGCCCTGGGGCGAGACTAAGCAAGTGTTTGAAAAGCAGGAAGGAGGCTGGTGTGGCTGCAGCCATTCTGTACAAGAGGGAGTGTGTAGGAGATGAGGTCGGGGGTGGGCAGACACCAGATTACCTGGCACCTGGGTGAGGAATTGGGATTGTAAGAAGCCATTGGAAGGTTTTATGCACCAGCTGTGCCTCTGGGTGGACAATGAATTGCAGAAGCAGGGATGGGAGCAAGGACACTAAAGCAAGTTGCTGCAGAGGTGATATGCTGTATTCGCTTCCTATTGCCACTGTAAAAAAATTACCAAAATGTCGTGGCTTAAAGCAATACAAGTTTAGAGTCTTACAGTTCAGGAGGGCAGATGTCTGAAATGCTTCTTAAAGATCTAAAATCCAGGCTCCAAAGGACTTGCTGGGAAAGATGTTTCCTCTACCTGTTATGTGGGGGGAGGAAGGCCTGACCTTGCTCCCCGCTTTCTGCCTCTGAGTGTGGATCAGATGCCTGGAGCTGCCATCTCATGGCTAGGAGACTCACAGAGACATCCACCCCGAGCCTCAACATCCCCAAGTCCCTGGAGGCCAATGCAGCGGGCGCCCACTCGAGGGCTTCTTGTCAATGATTTTCATCAGCTCCAAGACGTATGTATTTCTCACCTCTGAACTTGAAGTGGGTCTTCTAATGTCTGTTGCCTTGACATCGCTGTCATTGGCTGTCATTGCCTACACATGGACACGCTTGGCTGTTTATCCCCCGTGGCGTGCCTGGATAACTGACACCCCTTAGTGTCCAAAGAACAAACCATGTAAGAACCACTCGAGGAAGGAATATGAGTCCTGGTAGTCTGAAGCATCACGCCGTCACCTTCTGGAAAGATCGAGGAAGCAGCAACAACAAAATTGGCAGGATGGATATCAGCAGCATGCACGAAAATCCCAGAGACAATGACTCTGCATCACCAGTGTTATATCAGAGGATGATATAACATGAGACGGAGGGAGCGGATGTGGCTCAGGCAGTTGGGCGCCGGCCTCCCACACGGGAGGTCCCTGGTTCGGTTCCCAGTGCCTCCTAAAGAAGACAAACAAAACAATGAGCGGAAAGAAAAAACAATGAGCAAACAATGAAAAAAAAAAAATAAGCGGAAAAAAAAAAAAAAAAAAAAAAAAAAAGGATATTGATAGGTTGAGTTGAAAAGTGAATCCGATTTAGACTCTGAAAGTGAAGAAGCGAGGTTAGGAATACCTCAAACCAATTTATTGTGCTGGTATGTTCCTTTTACTATGTGTATGACAGTGATGCAAAAAAAAAAAACACCACAAACCCATGTCTCAATAAGTCTGAAAATGTCCTTGCAATAAATAAAAGTAAAATTTCTAAGTGAAAAAAAAAAAAAAAAAAAAAAAATCCAGGCTCCAGCAGCGCTGCCTTCCTTCCAGAGGCTCCTTGCCTTTTCCAGCTTCTGGAAGCTGCCTGCATTCCTCGGCTCATGGCCCCATCTCGCTTCTTCGACGTTCTCTCTCTGACCTCTGTTTCCATCATCACATCTGTCGACTCTCACCCTCCTGCCTCTGTCTAATAAAAGGACCTTTGTTATGACATTGAGCCCACCTAGATAACCCAGAAAAATCTCCCTCTTTTAGGATCTTTAATTGTACCTGCAAAGTCCCCTGGCTCTGTGTTTTCGTCTCCTGGGCGGAACAGGCAAATAGCGTGCAACGGGTTGGCACAAATAATGGGAATTGAATGGCACTCAGTTTTCAGACCAAGAAAACATCCAAATCAAGGCACCATCAAGGTGATGCTTTGTCCCCGAAGACTGTGGCGTTCTGGGGTCGGCTGCCGGAGATCCTGGGTGCTGGGCTCCTCTGCCACATGGCAAGGCACGTGGCGGCCTCTCCTGGCTTCTCAGTGCTCTTCCGGGTTCTGTGGGTTTTCCTTTCTGTATCTGAACTTCATCCAGCTTAGAAAGGACTCCAGTAAGAGTATTAAGACCCATCCTGGTTGAGACGGGCCGCACCTAACTGCAGCCACCTCACCCAAAGGTCCTCCAATGGGTTCCCACCCGCAGGAATGGATTAAATTCAAGAACATGCTTTTCTAGCTCGCAACCATGTAAGGCAAAATGTTCGCAGGCTCCAGAGATTAGAGTGTGGATGGACATCACTGGGGGGGGGCGTTATTCTGCCACCCAGCAGCCGAGGCTGGTGGGTGGCATGGGAGAGAGGCAGAGAAGGGGTTAGGGTCGCTTTGGGGCGGGGTGTAAAGCTGTTGGGACTTGTCAAAGAGGGAGTGAGAAGGACCCAACGTGGCTCCCCGCTTTGTGGTCTGAGCAGCTGGAAGGAGGTGGAGGAGCAGGTTTGACAAGAGGAGAGGCCAAGGTTTTTTTTCTTGCTTTGGACCTATTAAGGACCTCGGATCCCCAACCAAACCCTCAGCTTCATCTTGAGGGCGAGGGGGACCCCCGAAGGCTTCCGTCTGGGGCAGTGGCACCGTGGAGCACGCGGGTTAAGCGGCCTGATGGAAACAAGGAGGTTGGATTGGGGCAGATGGATGGGCAGATGGCGATTCGGAGAGCTCTCCCAAATGATAATCCCTGCAGGGCAGGGGCAGTGGGGATGGAGAGGAGGGGAGTAGCAGAGAGATTTAGGGGTGAAACCAGCAGCCTCCAGCCTGACTGATGGGGTGGCCAGGATGAGCTTGGGGCTCTGGCTTGGGAAGGGCCGCACTGTTTGGATGTGGAGGTGACAGCCAGGTCATTCCACGGGGCAGCAGCCGGAAGCCACATGCTCATGTGCCAGGGTTGGGTGCTGGGCACGGCCCCGGGCAGAAACCCCAGCAATTCTGTCACCTGCTTGTGATCGCGCCTCACCCAGGCCCATGTCACTTCCTCCCAGAACCCGCCTTCTCCTATCCCACCAGCTAAATTACTGTCAGCCCTCAGCCTGCGTTACCTATCTTTAGGGGCCACCTCCTGAAGGCAGGGAGGAAATGGAGGTACCAGAGGCTGCAGGCTTGGGGCAGAGGGTGTCAGAAGACACGGGGCGAAAGCATAGGAGGGACAGGGGGCTGTGGGGTGGGGGCGAAACATTGGTGGCTGGGGTTCCAGAGTGGCATATTTGGGGGGCGTGTGTGGCTGAGGCATCGGGTGGAAGGTTCTGGAAGCAGAGCTACGAAGGGGTCCGAGGGCCCTTCTGTGTGGACAGGTGAATTGGCACTTACGGAAAGCGGTCAGGTGGCCCAGGGGTTCTGTTTGGAACCAGGCTTCGTTCCCACACCTACACGCACGCACACAACTGAAATCCAGCTGTTTTTGTATTGTTGAATTGCAGCGGGGATAACAGAGTGCACGCCAAAAAGCGAGGACTTAAAAAAAAAAACCTCGTTAACAGCCTTAAGAGGTGCGGATGTCATCAGAAAAATATCAGGGTTAGGTGGGAAGAGTTTCATTCGTTCCTTTGTTCTTTCATGATATTATTCAGTTGTATAGCACATCAGTTCCATCCAGTCTCTGCTCATTTGGTCTCTTATCAGAAAAGCTTTTGGGGGAGCGGATGTGGCTCAGGCCGTTGGGCACCTGCCTCCCACATGGGAGGTCCTGGGTTCGGTTCCCAGTGCTTCCTAAAGAAGACAAACAATGAGCAGAAAACAAGCAGACACTGAACAGACAAGAGCAAACAACGGGCCGACAGCAAGCAAAATAAAAAAACGAGCAGGAAGCAGATGTGGCTTAAGCAGTTGGACACTCACCTCCCACATGGGAGGACCCCGGTTCGGTTCCTGGTGCCTCCTAAAGAAGAAACAGACAGACCATGAGCAAAAAAAAAAAAAAAGCTTTTGGTGACTGCCCCCTATTAAATATAAATGCCTGCTGCCCCCCTCTCCCTCTCCCTTTGACCCTTCTCCATCCCCACCTGCCATCCTGTCCATCTCCCTATGCTGGAGCCCCTGCCCTGCTCCCTGCTGCCTCACCTCCCCCGCATCGCCCCCCATGGTTTCTAACAAGTCGTGCTGTGAGCTTGACCTCTGGGTTGGCCCTCCGCAGTCACGCTCTGTCCGTGTGTCCTAGGTGGAGAGGAGGAAAGTTCCAGGAGGTGATCACCACCGAGTACGTCTTGCTGGAGGTGAACGGGCTGTTCACGTACACGTACTCCCTGACAGCCGAAGAGGCCCTCTGCAAATCCCAGCCCCAGAACTGGAGCACAGTCCTACGCAGTGCTGGCAACAAGGGGCCGTCCACCTGGGACAGAGAGGTAATGCCCACTCCTTGATTCTTTCCAGAAGAAGATGGAATGAAATGTAGTCGCCAACCAGATGACAGCAACTGAGCATGCCCTGGGTCAGGGGCAGGCAAGGGTGGGGCAGCCCCCTAGGATGCGGGGGCCAATGGGGCTGAGGACGGGAAGATAAGGCACGCAGGTTCCTTTGGGCCTTCTCCCCAAGGCATCAGCCAAACTATCAAAAACATAGGTGCCGGGAAGCGGCTGTGGCTCAATCAGTAGGGCTCCCGTTTGCCATATGGGAGGCCCCGGGTTCGGTTCCCGGGGCCTCCTGGTAGGGGCAGGCCCACCCGCACGGCATGGTTGGCTGACCCAGCGAGCACGAGCAGCAAGGGGGTAAGAAATGAATAAATAAATAAAATCTTTAAAAAAAAAAAAAAAAAAACCCTATATCTTAAAAAACAAAAAAAAACAAAAACATAGGTGCCAAAATGTTCACAGGACAAAGTTCCAAAGCCATCCAAATGCCCACCATGGAAGGACCAACTAAATCCACAGCCTGGTCTGTGAGCGTTTCTGTAACGCAAATTGGTTAGCCCAATAACTAAGGGCACGATGTCAGTGTAATGAAGGAACTGCATCGATTCTCACCTGCGTTGCCACCGACAGACGGCGCTCGCTCTCTGTGTCCGACGCGTGTCCCCGCGTGTGGCCTTTTGGCTCGCTTTCTTAGTGGACAGCCTCAACCCTTCCTTACCCCCGCTTCCATCAAGTGAGTTTGATCATTCTGAAAAATAGAAAGGCATAGATGTAGGATGTTCACCGTAAACCCCATGGTAACCACAATGAAAATGTCTAAAAAGTGTACAGAAAAGGAAATGAGAAAGGATTCCAAATGTTTCTCTATACAATGTCAACTAAACACAAAAGAAGAGAGCAGTGGAGGAAATGAGAGACAAATAAAGGTATAAGCCATACAAAAAAAAAAAAAAAATGCTAAAATAGCTAGAAGTGACTTCTGCCTTATCAATAATTACTTTAAGTGTAAATGAGTTAAACTTCCCCAATCAAAAGGCAGAGATTGGCAGAATGGCTCAAAAAAGCATAAACTGACCATATGCTGTTTATAAGAGACTTATCTTAGGCCCCAAAACACAAATAGTTTGAAAGTGGAAGGACAGAAAATTAAAAGGCCACATATATGTAATTCTTTTTGCATTTATTTCTTATGAATTTACCCTGGCTTTTTGACTGTGCTAGTGATTGTATTTGTGTTCGTTTTGTTAGTGCTCTCGTTCAGAGTTGCATGTGTAGGTTTTAAGAGGTCATCCCAATACTGTTTGTTTTTTTCCATCAGCCCTGGTTAGTGACTGATTTTGTCAAACACAAGGTTTTTCTATCAAGTTAAAGCAGTAAAGCCACAGTTATGGGACAGAAGTTTCTGTAGCCACTAAAAAACGAGGAGATGGAGCTAGATGTGTTGACACAGCAGGATCTTTGGGCTGAACAGCTGTCTTCTTTTTCATCTCACACGGTCGTTATGTGGCCCAGCTTTTTGATGGCTACCAGGTGTCCTGGACATCACGCTCACAGAGAAAGAAAGTGCAGATGAGGACGCATGAGGGCAAGTCACAGGTTCATGTCTCCCATCTCCAGCTGCCCATGGAGCATCTAGGTCCAAAGTGGGCTTTGGGCTCAGGTTCTCCCCTCAGACCCCCAGCTTGTGGCTCCTCCTCTGAGTTGGAAGGCTTTATCTGATTAGCTGGTGACTCATCTGGCATGGCAGGGAGCATCCATTCGTTCCTTTAACAAAGAACCCAGTGTCTCCCAAATTTTCGTTTAATTTTCAAAGAAGTTTTAGGTCACAGCAAAGTCACACACAGAATACCAGAGACTCCCAGATACCAAACCACCCCCGCCTTCCCCACCCCATATTAAACCCCCCCCCTTTTTTTTTGGATGTTAGTATTGTTATAACTGTTATGCAGATAGCAAAATATAGCAACTAAACATTGTCTATGATTTACAGTATAGTTTACAATTTAGATGATACAGTTTAATAAGTTTTGATGATATTTACCATGTCCTGTGTCCATTACTGTAAGGTAATGAAAAACCTTTCCCATGACCACTAAATACCCCATTAGATCTTAACTGTTCCTTCCTCCCCACCCCCCTGGGGCATATGACACTCCCCTGTCTTGACTCATGGAATGAAAATTTGGGAGACACTGGGGATTGAGAGGGGGAAGCTGTCATGGCACACCGGACATCCGATAACACAGTGATAAAAGGAAAGAAAAATAATTTTTTTTAAAAGGCATTTCTTTTACTTTTTTTCCATTTTTTTGAATGTCCCAATCCGCTAATTATATTTTGTTTTGTTTTGTTTTTTGTTTGTTTGTTTTTTTGTTTTTGTTTTTTTTCCTGAGTTTCCTTATGTTTGTCTCTTGCATGTAAGCTTATCATTGTTGTTTCTTTTTCCTATTAAGTGTATTTGATTATTATATGGGCTACATGTTCATGGAAGATTTGGATCACAGAAGGGTTACAATGGGTACTGCAGGGGATTATTGGTGGGGGGGCGTCTGGGAGGGGGGATTCATGGGAGTAAGTTCATCTTTTTTTTTTTTTTTTTTTTTTTAAAGATTTTATTTATTTATTCATTTATACCCCCCCTGCTGCTTGTGCTCGCTGGGTCAGCCAACCACACCGTGCGGGCGGGCCTGCCCCCACCAGGAGGCCCCTGGGAACCGAACCCGGGGCCTCCCATATGGCAAACGGGAGCCCCACTGATTGAGCCACAGCCGCTTCCCATAAGTTCATCTGAATATACATGAAAGATATACAAAATTGTTCAAAAGATCAAAGGATGGGGCATGGTCACGGTGGGTGGACAATCACTCAATAAATGAGGGAATTTGAATTCCCAGCCTGGAGAGCTCTGCCACAGTCTCCAAGGGAGCAGCAACAGTCCTCTGAGTGCAGGGACAGTGTCTGTCAAAAGAGGAGGGCCCACTGATGAGTTCTTGTTATTGATGACTACCCTTATGAGTCTTTGCTCTTGTAACTGAAACTTAACCCACTGTTACGGGATGCCTAAGGGTTGCCACCTGAGAGCCTCCTTTTTGCTCAAATGTGGCCTCTCTCTAAGCCAAACTCAGCATATGAATGCATTACCTTCCGCCCAACATGGGACATGACTCCCGGGGATGAGCCTCCCTGGCAACAAGGGATTAATACCAAGTGCCAAGTGGCAAAACAACTGGAAAAAGACCTTGAATAAAAGGGGGAAAAGGTAAAGACAAATGAGTTCAAGTGGCTAAGAGACTTCAAAGAGAGTCGGGAGGTCATCCCAGAGGTAACTCTTACGCACGCCTCAGTAGGAGCTCATAGAACATCAAAGTGCATATCACCCCACACAGAGGGGCTCCTGAGAGCTCTGCAGACACCCAGGTCCTATATAAGGGGGGATAGCCCCAGAGACTGACGCCTTATCAGTGGGCTCTATTTTGGAATCTGTGCTCCTGAGAGTGACAGAATTGGACTCAAATAAGTCCTCCTTACACATGGTTCATCAGTCCCTTCTTTTCAAACCTATATGTGATGCTGGAGTTTTTAGGTATACTCCAGGGACTGGAGCCTCTGGCCTACCTATGTGCCAGGTGTGCGTGGAATCTTGGTGGAGCTGCAACTCCTGCCCTACAGCTCAATGGACTCATCCAAGTCACCTGGTGAGGAGACAACGATGGGCAGCGGCCATCCCAGGGAATGGAGAGGGCCTGCATCTGCAGGCAGGATCATCCCCCCCACCATATCCATGGGATATAAGCCCTCTATCACTTGGAGGTGGAGTGGACATCACCATCCCAGTCCCCTCAGGATTGGGGGAAGAACTATGGACTAGAGTGGACTTGATGGTATTCTGTTGTACACATATGGTGATTCAAGCAATGGAAGAAATTATAACAGTGAGGTGGAACCGGTGGCCACTGGACACTTTTGGGGCAGGGAGGGGACAAGCAGTTGAAATACAAGGGCTTCTTTGGAATTTGGAGGTTGTCCTGAGTACCGTTGTGGCAACGGATGTAGGCCATTTTAAATCAGCACACACCATTCAGAACTGTGTGGGAGAGAGTGTGAACTGTGGTCTATGGTTGGTGGCAAGGCCCCAGGATGTGTAAGTCCATTGAGAGTGGTGGGCCACACTTGTGGGAGATGTTTGTGTGGGATGTGGTGGGAGGTGTGGGAGGTGGGGAACATGGGAATCCCGGTAGGTTCCGTGTAATATTTAGGTAATCTAAGCACCTCTTAAAATACATACATATATATATATATATATATATATAAAACATTTTTGTAAGCAAATGCACATATGTGCATATATATTTATATATCATTTATAAATATTGGTATGTATTGTGAAAATTTGGATTTTTACCCACAATAAAAAATAAATAAATTTTAAAAAAACAAAAAGAACCCAGGCCAGGTGCCATGGACTCTGAGGTAGGGACAAGCTGGTTTAGAGAAAGGAGTTATCATGACACTTTATAGCTTCAGTGTGTCCTCTGGAAAAATACTGTTTCCTGTTAACTTCGCATCTGGCATTACTCTTATCCGCTTTTATTATTATTTGTGTCCTGATGAACGGCTGAGTAGATTTTTGTTTTCTCAAGGCCAAAAGGAAAAAAAAAGAAAGGATTTCTGCAGGAATGTCTGGTCACGCTTTCAAATTGCTAAAGAAAAACCACAGGAAATGTTTTCTGTTTTATTGTCATGTGACAAAAAATCCCTCCAAAGTGTTAGCAGATTTCAAAATTGCTATTTAGATGTCTTTTAAAATCATGTCTCTGGGTACAGTTCTGTTCTCTAAAGACTCAAAAGATTGACCAAGGGAAGCGGCTGTGGCTCAATTGGTTAGGCTCCTGTTTACCATATGGGAGGCTCCGGGTTCAATTCCCTGGACCTCCTGGTGAAGGCAAGTCAGCCCACAAGCTGACGGCTCACGTGGCCTGGTGAGCTGATGGCCCATGCAGTGCGGTGAGTTGACACAGGAAAATTCAAAGCAAATGGACACAGCAAGCACAAGCAGCAAGGGGGGGGGATAAATAAATAAATAATAAATATTAAAAAAAAAAAAAAAAAAAAAAAAAGATTGACCAAGCAAATTTGAAAAAGAAGAAACAGATCTTCTAGAAAGGAAAAACAAAGTAATGGAAATTTAAAACTCAGTGGGCATGTTTAATAACAGATCAAATATAGCCAAAGAGAGAGTTAGTGAAGTGGAACAAAGAGGGAAAGAAATTATCCAGAAAAACAACAGAGAGTGAAAAAATGGTGGAAATTATGAGCAAGAGATCAATAAACAGGGAGGATGGAGTGAGAAAGCCTAGAATGTTTCTCATTGTGGTGGCCATGAAAATTCACCCTCACCCCCCCCTCCCAAAAAAAAAAAAAGGCAAATGCCACTGTGGTCACTACCTCCCTGACTCATAGCTGCAAGGGAGTCTGGGAAGCTGAGTTTTGACGCCTCCAGGCCACTCCCCTCCCCAGTTCCAGAAGGGTGGGGTGGAAGCTGGGTGGCCTGTTGACAGTGGGCACTTAGCCCTGGACTGACCCTCCAAGGGTGCCTGATGTGCAGCGGGGGGGGTCCGGTTGGGGGAGGGCACCCATGGGTGCTGGCATGGGCTCCACCAGAAGGGAGGAGGAGGCAGGGCCTGGGACCCCTCCCTGACAGCCCCTGTCCTCCTCCCCAGAACTACGTGAGCTGCCACGAGCCCAATGATGACATCCCTCTGAGGTGGCCAGAGGTCCCCTATGAGATCATGGGCGGCTCAGTGTCAAACAAGCTCATTTTCGACCAAAGGAACGGAATCTACGTCTTTGCCGTTTCTATTGTGGACCCATTCTACAGGTGAGCTGGGGGGGGGGGGTTCGGCTCCCCTGTGGAAAGGGCACCTGGCCGGAAGACTGACTCTCCCGGGCAGTCACGCACTTGGGGTGGGGACACGCTTTTCTCTCCTTCCCCCCGCCCCCCAGCAGCTCCCAGCTGAAGGTGAGTTCTCCTAACGACCCAGGCTGCCCCTTCCCATAGCCTTTCCCCTGCCTTAAACCATTGTCAGCCATCATCTGTCCCCTCCACGTGCATAAAAATCCTCCACCGCACCCGCCAGGAGGAGCCCCCGGGGACCCAGCCTGCCCTTGAGGCCCCAGACCCTGGACTAGGGCGACCAGCTCTGGGACGCCCGCCGGAGAGGGGGCCTGGCCAGTCTCGTCACCGCGCACCCTCATCGCGTTTCCCTCCCCGCAGGGGTCCCCGCCACACCCTCCCGAGGGCACCCGGGGCTTGTCCACAGTGAGCCTCCGGCTTCTTGGCATCTGTGCCCCCCGCAACGCTTTCACACGGTGCCATCCCGGCTTGTCTGCCCTCTCCAGACTGAGCTTAGTGGGGATGAGGAGCTGGGTCCCCAGAAGGGGGGACCTGGGAAAAAAGGACCGGGGCCAACCTACAGGGAGCAGGGAGGGCCCATCCCGGGGCCCAGCTCTCCACCCCTGAGGGCAGCCTCCCCCCACCCGTCCCTTGCAGCTACTGCCACCTGGAGACGACCTTCAGCATCTACGTCTACGGGGCCTTCCCGCTCCCCACCTTCCCTCCCGAGGCCACCATCCTGCTACTCATCCTGAGCACTCTGCTGTCCGTGTGGCTGGCGTACACCGTCCCCAGGCTGCTGCACACGGAGATGGGCAACAGGCTCAAGGGGTTCTGGGTGCACCTGTGCAAGCGGTGCAAGCCATCCTGCACGTGCTTCCGGACCACACGCTGAGCATGCGGCCCGGCCCCGGGGTGGGCTCCTGAGGGACCCCGAGAGCCTCGCCTGGGAAAGGGCACAGCGGCTCCGCTCCTCGCAGAGGTGGGCCCGACCACCAGGGAGCAGTTTGACAATAAAGCATCTACGTGGAACAGTGGGCACCGGCTGCTCGTGAGCCTCTGACCCCCCCACCCCACCCCCCCCAAAAAAAAACACCTCTTCCCCAAGACACCCCAGGGCAGCCTCCCGCTCAGCTGGGAGCCGTCCCCGGCCCACAGGGCTCCGGAAAGGCTCGATTCGCTCATTCTAGAAGCACTGATTGGGAAAAGGGGCCTGCAGTTGGGGCGGGGGGCCGGGGAGGAGGTGGGGGGCCCCAAATGGCAGGAGCTGAGCAGCTTCAACCCGCCGAGGGAGGTGAAAGTTTCCTTTCCCCTCAGGCATGGCTAAGTGGAAGTGGGGGGCTCTTGGCGGGAAGTCGGAAAACAGCTTCTCTTTGGTGGCCCGCAATTGGGGACCGGATCGTCTCCCCCGTGGGTGGGAAACCGCATGCAAATAGGACCCCTGGAGATGTTAAGGGATGGACTCATTTGTGAATGGGGTCTTCGAAGACGCTGCTCAGATGGAGCCAAACTGAATCGGGGGGGACCGTCGTCCCTGAGACTGGAGGTCTTAGAAGGCAAGAGAGGGAGGCAGATGTGGCTCCAGCGATCGGGCTCCCGTCTACCACATAAGAGGTCCAGGGTTCAATTCCCGGCGCCTCCTGGTGAAAGGCGAGCTAGCCCAAGCGGGGAGCTGATGACGCAACAAAAAGAGACACAAAACAAAAGAAAAAGAAAAAAAGAAAAAAGAAAAAAAGAGACAGAAGAGAGACAATAAGAGACGCAGCAGACCAGGGAGCTGACGTGGTACAAGAGATTGAGCAGCCTCTCTCCCGCTCCGGAAGGTCCCAGGATCGGTTCCCGGTGCCGCCTAAAGAGAAGACAAGCAGACACAGAAGAACGCACAGCGAACGGACACTGAGAGCCGCAAAACAATGGGCGGGGAGGGGAATAAATAAATCTTAAAAAAAAAAAAAAAAAAAAAAGCAAGAGAAATTCCAGCACCGACAGTAAAAGAACCAGAAATCAGTGGAAACCACAAGGACAGAGAAACAGATTCGGAGAGAAAGACCTACTGACACCTTGACCCAGGGCTCCTGGCCTCCCAGGACCGCGAGACGGTGAACTCCTGTGGTTTAAGCAAACCAGGGGGGTGGCACTCGTCCCGGCAGCCCTGGCAGTCTGGGACACCCACGGTCCCCTTTCAAAGATATTCCACAGGGGGAATCGCCCTCTCCCCCAATTCTAAATGAAAACTCGGGGCAGCCCCACTATGTTTCTAATCATTCTGATTTTTTTTTTTTTTTTTTAAAGTTCTACCGTCATTTAAAATTTTGCCCAATTTCAATTCAGTTGAAAGCCTTCACCCTCCAGGTAACACGGTGACCCGTTAAATCCATGCCCTCTGGCTGGGCCAGCTTGACCCGGGACCCTCTCCTCTCCTTCCAGCCCCTGCCGACAAGCCAGGGCTCTGAGCCAGGCAACCGGACCTTCCTCGTTTTCCGTGATGTGTCGTCCCCCCTAGTCGGGATTTCGGGGGACGGCGCAACCCCTATCGATCGGGCTGTGCCATTTGTGCCATCTTCGTCTTATACGTCCGTCCTTTTGCCAATTGGCCACTCACATTCCCGAAGCCCCGGACCAAACCCCCTCTTTGCAATCGCTCCCACTTCTCCCCAACTCTCTTGCCGTCTTCGGCCTGGGCATCTCAGCCCTCAGCCTGCAGTGATCTCCAAGGAAAACGACCCTGTCCCTTTCTGGCCGCCTCCTCCAGTGCCAGGGCCTCCCTTTCCTTTGGGTCACTTGGTTTTAGTCTCCAAAGCACCCCGGATGTTTCCTTTTGGGGTGGGGTGGTCGTGCGACATTGCAAATTTAGCAAAGGCCACTGGGCCCGTGCGACTCGAACCGGTCGACACGGTGAATCTCTCCGATTATGGGTTCATTGCCACAATTAAAAATAAACAGGCCCGAGAGGGGACTCAGAGCGTCTCCCAGCCCGAGTCCCGGGTGTAAAACGGAGCTGAGGGGACAGCTTTGCGCATGCCACCAGGGAAGTGTGCTGTGCAGTCCCTGGGCCCGGGGGACAGGGACTCCACTGCTGCGTGGCTTGGAGACGTGGCTCCTTCCACTTCCTGATGAGCGCTTCCAAGGCGCTGGTGGGCCAGAGCCCCTGGCCGGGGCGGGCAGAGAGGAGGCACCCATCCATAGCAGCCCGAGGTTTCACCCCGATTCTGCCCTCCTGCCTCCCTGGCCCCCTCCTGGATTGGCTGAGCCTCCCAGGGGGTTGCCCGGCACCGAGGCCGCTGGCCCCTGCCCCCACTGTGCCCTGCCCCTGCGGATGCCACCCCCTCCGGCACCGGTGTCTGCAGCACGTGGCATGGCCCCTCCAGCCACCAAGGGTCTGCAGGCCAAGACGGAGCGGCCCCCCACCCTCCCTCTACCCGCCGTGACTCCTTGGGGGACAAGAGGCAGCTGCTGGGGAGTGAGAGGCCACTCCAGGGCCTGCACCCCGTTTGTCATCCGTCTCCAGGCAAGTTCCCACCAGTCTCTGGGCAAACTGGACTGTGACCGCCAAATACGGGGGCGAAAGCCGGCCGTGCAGGAGCCTGGTCCCAACTCCCAAGGAGCACCCCCTCCTTCCAGGCTGGATGTGCAGTTCCAGGGCTCGCCTTGCCACGGCCAGGGATGCCGCCTCACCCAACCAGCCGCCACCCTGCCACCCCCCGGGCCCCCACCGCCACCCCGAGCGACACCAAGCTGGACGGTCAAATAGGCTTTAATGGGGGCAGTTCATGGGTCCAGCCTGGGCCCCGGGAGGGCGGCGCTGGCCGAGCCCGCGGCCTGCTTGCTCTTG
The DNA here is from genome assembly GCA_026826555.1 of Tolypeutes matacus. Taxonomy (NCBI): domain Eukaryota; kingdom Metazoa; phylum Chordata; class Mammalia; order Cingulata; family Chlamyphoridae; genus Tolypeutes; species Tolypeutes matacus. Next base: position 2,058,048 of record JAKSZT010054196.1, read on the forward strand.
GCCCCCGCTTTCCCTTTCTTGGCGGACGAGGCACCGGCCTTCTTCCTACAGGGCGGCTCGGAGCGCAGGCCGGGGGTGGCGTCTGCGGTGGGGGGCCCCGGGCGGGCGGGGGGCTCCTCGTCGAGGGCCTTGAAGTTGAAAAAGTAGTCCACGTTGGAGACGGTGTCCAGGATCTCGGGCACGCTGTAGTCGAAGGACAGCAGCTCGTCCGGCAGGTGCAACGAGTGGATGTCGCCGGACGAGTCGGCGCCACCGTCGGGCAGAGCCGGCCTGGGCGCCTGGCGTGAGGCGCCTTCGGGCTCGGTGCCAGCGGGCAGGCAGTCGAAGAGCTTCATGGCGTCCTCCAGCAGCACCTTCTCGGGCAGCACAAAGGCTCTGGCGGCCTTGGGGGCCTTGGCCGAGGCCGCCCCCGGAGGCCCGGCCTCCCCGGCCTCGGCCATCTTGGGCTCCCCGGGGCCCGGCGGGTAAGGCAGCCCCGGCCCGGCCGAGCCATCCTGCGGCTCCTTGGTGGGGAAGGCCAGGGGCTTGGCGGGCCGGGTGGCCGCCTCGGGCCCGGGGAACTGGCTGAGGCGACCCTTGAGGTGGCCGTAGGTGCCGGGGGGCAGCACGGGCTCGGCGGGCAGCGTGATGAGCAGAGGGGGCAGCTTGCTGTCCTTGGGTGCCGCCGGGGGCCCGGGGGGCCCGGCCAGGCCATCCTTGAGCAGGGGCGGGGGCAGCTCCACGAAGGCCGGGGTGGTCCCCTCGCCCACGAAGCCCAGGGCCTCCGGGCCGGAGCCCTCGGGCGGGAAGTAGGGCACCAGGTACTGGGGGCCCCCGGGCACCGGCTGGTAGTGGGGGTACGGGGGCGGCGGGCCTGGAGCCTTGAGGTAGTGCTGGGGTTCCAGGAGGTAGGTGCCCGGGGAGGTGGGAGCCCCCGGCGGCCCCGCGCCGCCCGCGGCCGCCAGCTTGTACAGGGACGAGTGGCCGAAGTCCGTGGTGGCCCATTCAATGCGGTAGATGCGGGGGTCGAAGAAGCAGCCGCACGGCGCCATCTGGAAACCTGCGGGGTGCGAGGGGTGGCTGGGGCCGGCGGTTCCCAAGCTCAACGGGCAGGTCCGCCCCGGGGCAGGGGACAAGCACGGGGACGGCCGAGGAGGGACCCAACCTTGTGACCTTTGGGGGACGATGACAGGGCCTGCCTTTTGGGGCCCATGGGAGGACGCAAGGTGGGGCACAGATGGGCTCCCCCTACCCTAAACCCCTTCAGGTGTGTGGGGAGGGGCCCATACCTGCGGGAGGAGCCGGAAACGCCTCTTTCTCAGGGTTTGGGGGCTGGTACAGGTTCGAAGAGCCTGAGGACAATGGTGGATGGGTGGCAGGATATGCCAGGGCCTTGACCTGCAGCTGCCCCCCTCCCTAGCAGTGCCCCCGACTGTTTTCCAGCCCCCCCCCCATCTGCTCTCCAGCCCCCTCAGCTGCTCACGGCATTCTCAGCTGCTCTACAACCCTTAGCTGCTCTCTAGCACTCTTCCATCTGCTTCCAGCACCCCCAGTGGCTCTCCAGCCCTCAGCTGCTCTCCAATCCTCCACCTGCTCTCCAGCACTCCCCCAGCTGCTCCCCAGCACCCCAGCTGCTCTCCAGCTCTCCCCCATCTGCTCTCCAGCACTCCCCCAGCTGTTCTTCAGGCCCCTCAGCTGCTCTCCAGCAACCCCAGCTGCTCTTCAGTCCCCTAGCTACTCTCAAGCCCCCCAGCTACTCTCCAGCCCCCTCAGCTGCTCTCCAGCACCCCAGCTGTTCTTCAGCCCCCTCAGCTGCTCTCCAGCACTCCCCCAGCTGCTCTCCAGCCCCCTCAGCTGCTCTCCA
>JAKSZT010054196.1:2059900-2074271 GCA_026826555.1 Tolypeutes matacus
TCTCCAGCCCCCTCAGCTGCTCTCCAGCACCCCAGCTGCTCTCCAGCACTCCCTCAGCTGCTCTCCAGTCCCCTCAGCTGCTCTCCAGCACCCCAGCTGCTCTCCAGCACTCCCCGAGCTACTCTCCAGCACTCCCCCAGCTACTCTCCAGCTCCCCAGCTGTCCTTACCCACAGGAGGCAGAACCTCCGTGCAGGCAGGAGCAGGCTGGCTGCCCAGCCCCTCGGCACCGTCCAGACCCCGGGGGCTGAAGGCTTCCTGGGGGGCTGTAGGCACGTAGAAGGGTTTGGGGTGCTGCATGGGGAGGCAGGGGGCCCAGCCCAGGGAGGCCAGGAGAGAAGTGAGGGGCACACAGGCGGCCCGGCGGGAGAATGAGCTCAGAGTCCCACGGGGTTCTGTTTGCCTGGTTACTCCGGGCAGCGGGTTCCAGGCTGCGGCCCGCCCACTGGCCGGGGTTCCGGGTATGGGGGCAGGCAGGGGGCAGCCAGGAAGGTCAGGCCCACGGATGCTGGGGTCACCGAGGGCAGGCAGGCCCAGTTCGTTGGAGGGCCCAGGGCAGGGTGGCAGGAGATCCCGAGCCACCCCCGCCTCCACTCTCGGGCCCTTCCTCCACGCAGCCTGTCCTGATCCACACCTCACAGGCCCAGGCTTCGTGTCCCCCACGGCCCAGTGGCCTCTCTGGGGACCAGAAGCACCCAGAACAGGCTGGACACATGGGGATGGCCAAGAGACGTTGGTAACTGAACCCACCCACAGGCGACAGGAACAGGCTTAGGCACATGGGAAAACTCTTGGAACCAAGAAGGGGTGGCCTCAGAGACACAAAAATCTGGGTTTGTAAAGAATAAAATTTTATTGTCTTCTCCACACACTGGGGGGGTCCCATCGGCCCTCGGCTGCCCCCTCCCCCCGTGGGTGCGGCTACTTGTACGAGTTGGCCTTGTGCTTCGGCAGGAAGGCGAACTTGGGTGGCACGGGCCCCAGCAGCATCTCACTGTGGGGAGGAGGCGAAGGTCAGATGGGGGCCAAGGACGGCCCCCCCCCCACGCCCCCCTGCCCCGGGCCCGGCAGCACCTGATGCGGATCCAGTCGGCTGCGTTCTGGCTGGCCATGAGCGTCTCCAGGTCGTCGCGGCCCAGGTAGTAGGGTGGCCGCTCGTTGATCCTCTGGGGGAGCCGCTCCAGCAGGCCCACGGGCACGTACCTGCGGGCGGGGAGGGGGTTGGGCCGGGCCCCAGGTCCATGCCCTGGCTGGGCCCCCGCTGTGTCCCTGCCCCCTGGCCTGACGGGGCCCTGCCACTCCTCAGTGCCCTGCCCCAGAGAACGCTCCCCCCATCCCGGCCAGGCCCCTGCCTCCCCTGCCAGCCAGCAGCCCCTACCCCAGCCAGTTCCCAGCCTTCCCCCTGGCTAGCCACCCCCACCCCAGCCAGCCATCCCTCCCCTGCAACCCCCACCCAGGTCCCTGCCCTGGCTGGGCCCCCACTGTCTCCCTACACCCTGTCCCAGCTGACCCTCCTTCTACTACCCCCAACCCCCAGCCCTACCCCACCGCCCCCCCCCCCAGCCCCAGGCCCCCCCCCACCTGCACAGGAATGACAGCCACTCCAGCACCCCCCACCAGCCCCCGGCCTCCCCCACCAGCCCCAGGCCCCCCCCCACCTGCACAGGAATGACAGCCACTCCAGCAGGAAGCGCCGCGTCTTCTCCACACCCCGCGTGTCCGAGCCCCAGTGCTCCAAGCCATAGTGCGTGAAGTCCCGCAGAATGTCCAGGCGCTCGGACGACGAGATGTCCCAGTGCCGCTGTTCCTTGATCTCCGTGAAGAGCCAGGGCTTGAGCAGGGCCCCGCTGCGGGTGGGCGGGGGTCAGGGGTCACCGGGGGCTGGGGGGTGGCACGCCCCAGCCTGACAGCCCCCATCTGTGTGACGCGGCCTTCCACACCCAGGGCTTCCCAGGCACCTCAGGGCCCTGAACCCACAGCTGAGGCAACTTCTGGCACCTCCCAGCCACCATCCCACACTTCTGTGGCTCTAGAGCCCACGTCCCGGCCAGGCCACCCGACAGGATGTACAGAGCAGGGCTGCGGGGGTGCGGTGGGAGGCGGGGCCGGGGGGCCCCCGGGACGGTGCCAGCTGCCAGCTGCCGATCCCCGCGGCGGGGGCCGCACTCACCGGGCAATCATCACCCCGGCGACGCCCGTCTGCATGGCCCGGTTGGCGTCCTCGTACGACAGGATGTCCCCGTTTCCTGAGGGACCACGGGCTGGGGTCGGCGTGCGGCAGGGGCACCGGGCTCTGCCCTCCAGCCCTTCAGGGTTCCTCGGGTGGGGAGGGGGTGGGCCCTGGGACGGGGGGGGGGGTCGCGGGGTGGGCGGGGAGGGCTGGGCATCAGGGGCCGGGGGGGGCAGCTTCCCAGGCAGGCACCCACCGAACAGGGGCATGGGGCTGGCTGCCTGGGCGCACTGCCCGATGTACTGCCAGTCGGCCACCCGGGTGAAGCGCTGCTCCCGCGATCGGCCGTGGAGCTGGGGAGAAGCAGCCGCCAAGGGAGCGAGACGGCGGGATGTCAGACACAGAGAACCAGAGGTGGGGAGAGGCCGAGAGACACAGACTGAGAGAGAGAGGCAGAGAGAAAGAGAGAGAGACAGAGAGAATAAGAAAGAGACAGAGAAAGAGAAACAAAGATAAAAACAGAGAAGAAAAGAAGAGACAAAGAAAGAAAAACATACAGAAAGAGACAGAAAAACACAGAGAGAAAAAGAGGAAGAGAGAAACAGAAAGAGAGAGAGAGAGACAGAAAAAGAGACAGAGAGAGAGAGAGGCGCTGAGAAGCAGAGACGGATGGAAGAGCCAGAGACAGAGGAGCAGAAAAGCAGCTGTTAGGAAGGGACCAGAGAAGGCACGCACGCCTGCCCCTGGAGGCCCCTGCGCCTGTGCACCCCGAGGACCCGCCGCCGGGACCCGGCGTGACCAGGCCTCACCGTCACGAGGGCTGCGCCCCAGTCACGCAGCTCGGGCAGCAGGCGGTGGGCCAGGTTCACCCGCTCCTGCACGCCCGTCCGGAGCTTCACGGTCACCGGCACGTCCAGCACCTGCGGGGACAGGGGGGCGGGGTGGGTGGTGGGTCCAGCCAGGCCCGGTGGGGGGAACGGAGGGGGAGGAGGGGGCGTCACCGGGCAGACCTGATCCATGCCGCACACGATCTGCCGGAACTTGGTGCTGCGATTCATGAGGGCGCAGCCGCCGCCCTGGAGAGAGAAGGGGCTGGAGAGGGAGCGGGAGCAGGGACCCCGTCCGCCCCCGCGCCGTGGCCGCCCCTATGGCGCGAGCCAGGATGGTGCGGTGGTGGCGGCCGGGATCGCGGCCTGGCTCATGGCCCCTGTGCCGTCCGGCTCGGGGAAACCGAGGCACTGTGGGCCACCCGGTCCCCAGAGACCCAGGCCAGAGCACAGCCGTGCCCCAGGCTTCCCTGCCTGGCCCACCGCACCCGCCCGGGCACCTTCTTGTAAATGAGGTCGATGGGGCAGCCGGCGTTGACGTCCACAAAGTCCACGTCGACCGTGCGGTTCAGCAGCTCGGCGCACTTGATCAGGGCGTCCGGGAAGGCGCCCTCGAGCTGCAGGTGCAGAGCAGGGGGTGAGGGATGGCGCCGGTGCGTCCTGCCTGAGGGTGTTGGGCCCCAGGCCTCCCTTTGCCCCACGCAGCCCTTCTGGGCGGTTCAGGCCGCTGCTCCGGTCCCATGGCCCAGGCCCGATGGGGGGAGTCTCGGCACCACTGAGCAATGCCCGGGCCCGGCAAGGGTCCCCGGGCGAGCCCAGCCCCAGCAGACTTGGCCCTGAACATGGCAGCTGAGGGCCCCTCCCTCAGCGCAGGCCCCACCTGGATGCCGAAGAGATCCTCGCTGGGGTGGCGTTTGAGCAGGGCCCACTCGGACGTCTGGCCCTGCAGCAGGTTGGTGCACACGGCCATCTCCCCACAGGTCACGTCAGCCCCGAAGCGCTTGCAGATCCGCCGGAAGGGCAGGTTCCCGCACTGGGGGGAGCCGCGTGGGCACCCGTGAGGGCCCGGCCGGCAGGGACCCCGAGACCCACCCGGTTGGGACAGATCTTGGCGCCACCCACCCCACCCCACGCGCCTGCTTCGGCCAGGTCCTACCGTGGTGAGCGGAGCCAGGTACAGTTTGCCACTGATGTCCAGCTGGAGGGAAAGAAAACACACAGTAAAGTTCAACCCTCCAAGGCAGGCCTTTGGAGCCTCCCTGCTCCCCACAATCTAAGACTTGCTATACTCTGCCCCCAAGGACCTGGCGCCCTTTAATCTCTGGGCCTCAACACATGCCAGTCCTTCTAGGAAGAATCTTTTCCCTCATGTTCTATGTCACCAGAGAGCTCCTACTCAACTGTCAAAGCCCCAGTTCCAGTGCCCCCTGTGCCAAGAAGACTACCCCATTGCCCCTCTCTGCCCCAGTCCTGACTCTCTGGGACTGGCAGTGTGTGCCCAGGCCTCTGTCCCACCTCCAGACTGAAGTTCCTTAAGGGCGTGTCTAAGGTGGAGCACAGAGAGATGGACCGGTCAGCTGTCAGCACTGTCTGCAGCAAGGAACCCATACCACGTACCCGCTTCTTCTCGCAGGGCCGCAGCCTGACTATGTCCTCATCTGTCAAGGCCCCGCAGGTCTGCACAGGGCTGCTGGGAGGGGTGCCAGTGCCCGGCCCCGGGGCCTGCTGGGTGTCACGGTTGCCCTGGCCCGGGGCACCCTGGGCCCCGGGGACCTTAGCAGCCGGGGCAGGGCCGGGGCCTGGCGGCTGGTCATTGCTCAGCTGGTGCAGGACCTGCTCGGCACGCTCGAAGCAGACCTCGTGCTTGCGCAGCTGCTGCTGCAGGGCCTTATCCAGGCCATTGCGGACGGGCGGGGGAGGCGCCTGCGACGCCAGCTCCTCCCGCACCAGGTTCTGGCCCTCGGGCCCCAGGTGGGCCCCGGCAAAGCGGCAGGTCACGCCGTAGGGGCACTTGCCAAAGGTCTCGAAAAGCACGCAGCTGGGGCCCAGGTCAGCCGGCTTGGTCTCCAGGTAGCGGCTCACATCGTGGAGGAAGCGGCAGCGGTCCCCGAAGAAACACTTAGCGGCCGACTCCTGAGGGGGGTGGGCAGGGAGGGCGTGAGAGAGGTCGGAATACCCTGGAGCAGCCAGGCAGCCTGGGTTTGAAGCCCAGGTCCCTTGTCTTGGCTGTGTCCTGGGGCAAGTCAGTAACCTCACTATGCCTCAGTTTCCCATAAACTAAAGCAGGAACAATGACGAGTCCTATCTCTTAATAGCACAAGGATTGAAAAAGGGGCAGAAAGGCTCAGACTGATGGTCCCCTGGACTGTCCAGTGATGCTTGCCACGTGCCAGAAAACAGCACCTGCTCCCGCCTGCCCTAGAAGGAACCCTTACCTGGACCAGGGAGGGGCAGAGCCTGTTCTCTTCGTAGCGATTGGGCTTCACACGGGGCCTGCCCTTGTTCTGGCCCCGGGCCCTCTTCTGAGCCTGTGAGTCTTCTGCCTTCCCTGTCTGTCCATCTCCGGTCTTTTTGTCCTCCGCTTGCCCATCCTCCAGCCGGATCCGCTTGGCCCCTGGCCCAGCCAGGTCACTGCCATCAGGTTCTGCCATCTTGGTTTCCCGGGGAGGCTTCGCCTGCTCTCTGGCTTCCAGGAATTCATGGAACTTCTCCTTGGTAGTGAGGTACCTGCCAGTGGAGAGAGCGGGGGGGGGGAAAGGAGAGCTTGTCCAGAGAATCCCCCCTCTGAGTTCAGGCTCAGTGAACCCTGGGGAAAAGGGATGGAGGATGCTGGCCCGTGCTTGAATGCTTCTGCTAACGGGGAGCTCACCACTTTGAATTCGGCCAGCTCCCTCCCCGGAAGCACCTCGAGACCACAGGGAGGACCTGTTTTGTCCCCAAATCCCCAGTGCCCGGAGTGTGTTGAGCGACTCCCGGTGAACACCCCCCCCACACCCAGGCGCCCTAAACGAAGGAAAACTACAAGTCCCAGCATGCTTTGCAGCGCCACATTTCCCAGGGCGCCCTTCGGCTCGCCAAACACTGCAAGCCCCAGGATGCCCCGCGCGGCACTCGCTCCGGCCACGCGAGCCCCCGGCCTGTAACCGCGGCGGGATGAGCGCACGCCGCTAGAGTCCCGCCACGAGGCTGGAGCCCGCCGCGGGGACTACAGCCCCCGGCATGCACCGCGGCCCGCGCCTCAAGCCCCGCCCGCCGCCGCGGCCGGCCCCGTGGCGCTCTTCGCGCGTGTGACAGCCCTCAACGTGCACCACCTCAGCTCCCGCCGCCGGGCCCGCGGGCTGAGGGGCGGCCAGAAGCGCGGGGCCCGCGGGCCCGCCGCCGGGGGCCGCTCGCCCATCTCCCGACATGCACCGCTCGGGCGGCGCTACGGGTGCCAGGAAGGCCCCCCCGGGCCCCCCCATTGTCCCGGCGACTCACTGAGGTTTAATGGGCGCCACTCCCCGCTCCGGCGCACCGCCTCCGGAGTCGCCGCCGCCGCTACCCTCTGCTGGAGCTTCCGCCGATCCCTTCGCCATCAGGGCCCCTCGCGCGCGCGCTCCGGAGTGTGGCGGGAAGGTCTTCCGGGTCGCGCGCGGGTCGCCTTCGGGCGTGCTGGCCAGCCTGCGCATGCGCGGGTCGCGCCGCGTGACGTCGCCGCGGGCCGAGGGGGCGGGGCCTGCCTGGGGGCGGGGCCTCAGGGCCCCAGGACTTTGGAGCTTTTTGCAGGAAGCAAAGAGAAGTTTCCCTCCAAGGGATCGCGGTCCTCCCTTGTTTTCCTGCTGGGTTTGGTTTTGTTTTGTTTTAACTTAAGTTCGCCTAGATTTATGCGGGGCAGTCAATAAATGGCTTCTTGAGCACCTACTGTGTGCCAGGCACTGTCGTGGATGGGGTAAAGAAAACAGACAAATAATCTCTGCCCTCAAGGGGCTAATGTAGGATTGGGGAAGACAGACCGGAAACCTAAAACAGAAGTAAACGATCTGGTATGGGGAAGGGAGGTCGGGAATGCCCACTTTGGGCGGTTGTCTTTTCACTAGGCTGCTCAGGGAAACCTTCATTGAGGAGGGGACATTTGAGTAAATATTTGGAAGAAGGGAGGGAGAGAGCCATAGGGGGGTGGGAGAGAAAAGTGCTCCCGGTGGAATGATCAGCCACTGCAAAGGCCCTGAGGCAGGAGAGGGCCTGGACTGCTAGAGGAACCGCCAGGAGGCCTGTGGGGCTGGAGCAGAGGGAGCCAGGGGGAAAGGAGGAGAAGGGGAGAGCAGGGAGGTGATGAGGGCAGGGCGTGCAGGGCCTGGTGGGCCCCAGAGAGGACGTGGGCTTTTACCCCTAGGGGAAGTGGGAGCTCTGGAAGGCTGTGAACTGAGGATGGCAGGAGTTAATCACCTTTTCCCACAGTCTCCACCATGCCCTGTTGCATGTCCTCCAGGAACAGAGAGATCAAGGCTCTGGACTCATCCTGCTGGGTTCAAATCCCAACCCCTCCACTTTCCCAGCTGGGAATTTGGAGCATATCACTTAACCTCTCAGAAATTATCAGTAAAATGGAGCTGATAAAAATATCTTTCAGAAGGTGAGGATTCAATGACTAATAATAAGTATTATTATTTCTTTATTATTATTTGCCCTGAATTGCAATCAGGAACATCCAATGCCTTAGTTGCCCTTGCATTTCACCGTTGACCTTGACAAAGCTTTCCTTTGGGAGGGAAGAGAGTCAGGGACTGTGATCTTCGTATAACACACAGGAAACCCAGGCCCAGGGAGAGAAAGGATTTGCCCAAGGCCACGACAGTCATTAACCAACTTTTCCAAGACCTGGGAGAAAATGGGGAGGGGGACATTTGTCTTGCATCTCTGGCCTCGGGCTGCCCTCTGTAGGACAATCTGGGAATAAAATGGTGGAATCACAGAATCTAAAACCAGAAGGAAACTGGGAGATTTCTTGCCTAGCCCTGCTTACATACCTCCACACACGGAGGGCTCACTCTTCCGGGTTGCCCATCCCATTGCCCTCTGAGGGTCTACCAGTTGTCTGCCCCAGATATCCCACAGGTACCTGGGACCACGCTGGGGACAGGTGGGGAAACTGAGGCCCACAGAGGGCCTGTCTTGCCGTGTGACCTCAGGAATGTAGCCTCCCCTCTCTGAGCGTCAGCCTCCAAGGAGCGCTCTCCCAGGACTCTTCCCCGGCTCTGCCCTGCCGTGGCCTCACCCTCCTGCAGTGTAAGGCAATCCTGGAAGGCTTCCTGCAGGAGGGGGCTGTGGATTGACCACTGGCAACCATGCTCTGAACAGGAGCTAAATGATTACTGAGTGCTTACTGTGTACCAGCCCCATTCTGTATACGCCCTTGTCACGCATCAATGCATTCCCGTCCCTGACCTTGTGAGGAAGGAACAGGCATTCATCGCGGCTCTATCTGAATCCAGGGGCTACAGAAGGTGCCCCCTGCCCCCATTTGCCTCCCCTCAGTAGCCATCGCCTCATGGCTCCAGCTGCCTCCCAGCATCTCCCCCAGGTCCCCACACCCAGGTCAGCCTCATCTCCTGCCTACCCTCCCATCCTGCCCCCAACAGCCCAGCCTCCCTCAGCTCTTTCTAAAGCACAAATCTGGCCACGGCCCTCCCCTGCTCTCAAACCTTCCATGGCTCCCCACTACCCCTGCTCCACACCATGGCCTACCAAGTTCCTGCATGACCCAGCCACTGCTACCCTCCCCAGCTTCCTCCCCCATCCCCCCCCTGGCTCCTTAAGCTCCAGCTGCACCAGGTTCACTTCAAACGTCCCATAAACCCTTGCCTTGCCTCCAAGCCTTTGCAGGTGCTGTTCCCTCTTCCAGGAACACTGTTCCCTGCCCTGGTTAGTTCTCACCCTGCAGGTCACCTCCTCCTCCTCTGGAAGCCTTCCTGATTTCCCCCCACTCGGGGTGGGTCTGGTGCCCCCTTCAAGCCCTGCACTGTCTGAGCAGCTGCCTGTGAGCCCAGAGATGGCGGGAGCCACGTCTGCCTTGATCACTCCGTATCCCCAGCACCCAGCACTGGGCCAATAGACATTTGCTAAGTAAATGCATCTTATGGTGGGGGAAACTGAGGCACAGAGGGGGGCAGGGCATGTGGCTTCCCAAGAGCCCCCCATCAGCTGTTGGCATCACTCCAGAGGGTGTGGGGGACATCAAGGAAGATGTCCCTTCCAAATCCGGGGAGGCCGAGGCACCCAGCGGGGCGGGGCGGGGCCCTGGGCAGGAGGTGCTTTGCTCCGTCACCAACTCTTTCTCTCTTCACTCTCTCTCTGCCCCTCTTTTTTATTTTTCCTGTTTCTGTCTCAATTTTTTGTTGTTCTTTTTCTGAATTTCTCTCTCTTTGTCCCTCGGTTTCTCAGCTCTCTCTCTGCATTTCTCTTCCCTTCTGTCTCTTTCTCTGCCTCTCTCTCTTCCTTTGTTTCTCCCTCTTCCTCTCGGTCCCTCTTTGTCTCTTTTTTGGTCTCTCTCTCTGTCTCTCATTCTATCGCTTTCTCTGTTTCTATCTGTCTCTCTGTGTGTCTCTATCATTCTCCATCTCTCTCTCCCTGCTTCTCCCTCTCCATCTCTCCCCATTTCCGTCTCCCCCTTCCTCTGGCTTTCTCCACCCATCTCCCCTTAGCTCTCTCTCTGCCTCCCTTGGCAGCAGTGGGGCAGGTGCCACCCGGGCTCGGTGCCCGTCGCTGCCGCCCCGGATTTGTGGCTGCGACTCCTTTATCTGCGGCTGCAGCTGCCCCTTATCTCCTGGCTTCAGAACACGAGATGGGGATTAGGGCAGCTGGGGCCAAGGACGCGAGACGGCAGGACTGGGTGTGCGGGCGTGTGTGGGGGGCGGCAGGGCGCGCGTGTGTGTGCTGGCAGCCGGAATGTTGGGTCCGCGGGTGCCCAGAGTGTGGGAGTGTGGGAGGGCACGTGGGTGCCTTTGGGGTGCATGGCTGTGTGTCTGTGTGATGTGTCAATATGTTTGTGCATCTTTGTGTGTGTCCATGGGCGTATATCCAATACATAGGAGTGTGTCATTCTGCAGGTGTGTCCACGTGTGAGGGTGTATTTGTGTGTGTGGTTATGTGTGAGTGTGACGGTGTGGTACACACTTGTAGCCACGACTGCTGTGGATGGGTTTGTTCCTGCATGTGTCTATGATTGTGTGTCGACTGTGTCTGGGCTCGACAGTGTGGACGCGTCGGCGGCTGTTGTGTGCGTGCAGTGGGAGTGTGTGTGCCCGCGTGAGTCCCAGGCGGTCCCCCTCCCCTGCCCGTACAACCCCACTGCCTCCGGCTTCCCGCGGGCAGCCTGATGGTTTTCCCACCCCCAGCCCCGACCTGTGACCTGTGGCTGCAAATGGGCCCATGGGGGCTGTCCACAGCCCTGCTTTTCCCATCCTCGCCTGGAACCCCACAGTTCCTTCCTGCCGCCCACAGGCCCCTGGACTCCCAGCCCAGATCCTCACTCGGGCCCAGCCTGACCCCCAGCTTCTCTGCTTCCGGCTTTGTCCAGCTTTGGGGCAGTGGGGGGAGGGTGACCTGGCCAAATCAATAGCTCAGGAGCTCCGTTTGGGGGAGGCCTCTTGGGCAGACAGTCGGCAGTGCCGAGCCATCCCAGAGACCCCGGGCACGTCCCTTCCCCTCCGAGGACCCGATGAGATGATACACACCCGATGCCGTGCACAGATGGGGAAACTGAGGCCCAGCGAGCTCCAGTCCCCAGCCCACTCAGTGTGTGGAGCCGGCCGCCTCTCCAGCAGGGGCTTCTAGAAGGATGGACAACATGGAGGGTACAGGGTGGGTCCCTGGGGGTCGTGAGCTTGCTGGACCTGGACCGGTTCCTGCGCTAAGATGGAAACTTCTCCACCGGCCAAGTCTGTGTCTCGGCCAGGGGCCGCGGGCCTCCCAGAACCCCTGGCCTCCACCCACCAACGAAACACTCCCCTTGGGAATGGTGGCTGCCCAGGGGAGGACAGGGGGCCGGTCCTGGGGGACGGAGGCAGAGGAGAGGCTGGGGCACTGGCTCTGGAGTCATCCGCCCCCAGCTTCGAGCCTCTTCCTCCCTGTGTGACCTGGAGCCAGTGACTTAACCTCTCTGGGCCTCAAGGTTCACAGCTTCCAAGTGGGCAGGTGTGGGCGTTGCCATGAGCTACCTGGGGGAGACATCTGAGGAAGCGTGACGGAGCAGAAAGGATCCGCAAACAAACAGCAGGGACGGCAGCAGGCCACAGAGCCTGGGGGCCACTGCTGCACTGTCCCCTGGCCTTGATGCAGGGGCCAGTGGCTCGAATCAGCCAGAGGGGCCACGGGTAGAGGCCGGCGCTGAGTGCCGGGGGCTGCGGGGCGGGTGGGTGCCCCCTACCCCTCTCTGAGCCTCAGTTTCCCTACACTTGCACACTGGGGGGAGCACAGGCCCTCTCCCCCACCCCCAAGGCTGCACTTGAAGCAGTGGGAGGTTCGAGGCTCAGTGGCCACACACCCCCGCGGTGGCCCAAGTCTGGGACGGGCAGGTTTAAAAATAAAGCGTGCAAACACGCTTGTTTCCTGGATCCCCTCGGCCTCCCGGGCAGCGGAGCCCAGAAGGTGTCTTTGAGGGGGGTGGGGCATGGAGGGCCGGTCTTCGTGGAGGGGACCCCGCCTGGCTGGGGTATGGGGGGGTCCGCACCAGCTTGGGGGTCTGGGAAGGGGTGGGGGGGAGGGGCGGGTGCACCCCACGCCCCAGCTCTGGGTGTGAGTCATTGAGTGTATCAGGGTGTCCGTCCATCACTGCCTAAGGGGTGACAGAGTGGCGGGGGGGGGGGGTTCTGGGTTGTCCGAGGTGAAGGCGCGGTGTGTGGGGTGACCCGGCGAGGGTGCAGGGATGGGAGGGGCCGCGTGGGATGGGCCCCTTTTGTGTGTGTCAGTGTAAGTGCGCGTGTCCCTGAGTGTGAGGGGCTCCCTGCCAGTGTGTGTGCGTGGTGTCCGCTCCCGAGCGTGTCGGCCTCCGCCGTGCGTGGGGGTGGCCGTGGGACCTGGCGTCCCCGCCTTCTGCCTCCCGTCCCTCCCCCACCGCCCCGGCCCCACCCCGCGCCCCTGCCCCCCTCCCCAACCCGGAGGCAGAATCAAGTCTTTCAAGTCAGCGTTGCCTGGGCAACCGTTTTACGAGCGTCCACATGGTGGGCACATGTGTGTGTCCTGCGCCCCTGTGTCTGCGCGGCCGCCGCCCCCACGCCCCCAGCGCGGCGGGGAGGGGGGCGCAGGCGGTGTGGGGTGAGCCGGAGGCAGCCAAGGGGCAGCTGGTGACAGCTTAATGGTGGCCGGCTGCGGTGGGGGTGGGCTCCTGGAGGGGCTGAGCGTGTGTGTGTGTGTGTGTGTGTGTGTGTGTGTGCGCACGTGCGCACGGGGTGGCGTGAGGGCATTGTGTGTCTTTGTGGGAAAACGTAGGTGGGTGCCGTGTGTGGGTGTGCAACAGTGACGGTGTGAGTTGCTTCTGTGTGGCTGTGTGTGCCAGGCTGGGCGGCGTGGCGCGGGGTACCCGGGGGCCGTCTGCGTGCAGTGACCTGTGACTTGTCCGTGTGTGCGGCGTGGGAGTGTGTGCGTGGGAGCGCACGCACGCTGGAGCCACGGGAAGCTACCCTCTGCCTCAGGGGGGCTGATAAGGGTGTGAATATTGTGTGTTTCCGTGTGTGTGTGAGTCAGGGACAGTGTGAACTTCCCATGCTTCATCCAAACGGGAGCATGGTAAAGAAGGACGCCTGGGTGAGTGTGCGAGCGTGTGCATGTCGGTGTGAGACACGGCTACTCGCTTCCTCGCTGGTGCAGCCCCGTAAGGGTCTAGTGATAACGCCCCCCGTTTTGCCGGTGAGGAAACTGAGGCACGGAGAGGCGAAGTAGCATCCCGAGGCCGCGCCGAGTCCTTTCCCACCCTGGCCTGGGGACAGACGGCCGCGGCACCCCCATTTCTCTGACACGTGCTCCACCCCGACCTCGCATCCACAAACTCGCATTCCGGCTCACTCCCAGCGCACGCGCGCTGCGCGCACACCCAGCCGTCTCACCTTCGCATCAGCCCAGACAGAGAGGGGTTTTTTTTTTGGGGGGGGGCGGGTAGTGCTAGGAACGCCCAATTCCTGGACGATCCCCCCAGGGCTGCTGGGGACGTGGGAATGCAGGCGGCTAGGGCCAGGGTGAGGCGGGCTCAAGAAATCAGGCGGCGGGAATGAGAAACCAGAGCGCGAGGCCCCAAGAAGGCAGGCGACGGCCAGGACCGCGCCGGGAGGCGCTGGCGGGCGGGGGCCGAGGGCGGGGCTGCAGGGCGGGGGTTTCTCGGGAACTAGGCCGGGGTGGGGGCGGGGTCGCTGCGGTCCCAGCCCCGCCCAGTCCCGCCCCTCCCTCCAGGCACCCCCCGGGGTCAGCCTGGCGCCGCCAGGGGGCGCCATGGGAACGCGGCGCCGTCGGGGTGGGGGCCGGGTGGGCTTGGACTTGGCTGACCGGTGTGGGTAGCAAGGGGCGCGGTGGCTCTGGGTGCCCAGGAGGGGGCGCCATCAGGAGGCAGGGGTGGGAAAGGGGTCCCCCGCGAGGCTGTGAGGCCAGATTTGGGGGAAACTGTTCACCGCGGGGATCGTCCTGAGATTTAGGGTATCGCGTATTGGCTTAGGAGGAAACTGGGGGCCTCAGTGCCCTGGAAGGCCTTTCTTGCGGGGTGAGGTTCTTAGGGCCAGAATTTTCTGGAAAGGGGATTGGAGATCCCCACTGTCCTCAATGGGGTGGAGGGAAGTTGTGAGACGCGGCCACCGCCGGAGGGGGGTCTTAGGGGAAGGGGCGTCTCGGGTCCTGGATTTAAGAACAGACGCCGTCGGGTCCCTGCAGAGGGGGTGGGATACAGCCAGTCTGGCAGGCCGCTGCATTCTTGGGGAAGGGGCTTCTTGGGGCCTCGGATTTCCGGAAGGGGGCCAAGGACGGGATGGGGGGGCCACAGGGCAGCCAGGCCATCCTCAGTGGGGTGGGGAGCGCTGAGGCCCGCGGGCACTGCCGTCGGGGCGCCGTGCTCTTTGCTGTCGGGCTGGGGGCCGTGGAGGAGGAGGTGTCTTGGGGCGCCGTCGGGGGTCTTCGGGGCCAGGGGTGATCGACATCTGGGGAGAGGCCCGCGCCCCCGCCACCTGAGCTCCTCGGGGGCGGGGCGGGGGCGGCTCCCGGGCCCGGGAAACCCGAGCCACCGCCCCCGACCCCGCCCCCGGCCCCGCCCCCGGCCCCGCGCCGGCCGAGCCGTCCGCGGCGGGAGCGGCGGAGGCGGCGGGAGAGCGCGCCGTGGAGCCGCTCTGAGCGCCCGGACCCTCCGCGCCGCCGCCGCCGCG